>JAJIZL010021083.1:254662-356661 GCA_023969395.1 Amblyomma maculatum | reverse complement strand
CACACACACACACACACACACACACACACACACACACACACACGTGCAATACTTGCATTAACACCATACCTCTGAAACGGGGGTGCCCGGTAGAGTGTCACACCGTGCAGTTTCATTTCGTTTTATGCGGAACGATGCTATATATAGAATCTTTCCTGCAGTGATGGTAGCTTGCATGATAATGAGGAAATCACACAGCATCTTTAATCTTCACTCTTCGATTTCGATACAATGTGAATAAAAAAGACAGTGAGTGAGTGAGTGAGTGAACTTTATTAACTGCTCGGGGATCTTTTTCTTCGCCTCTTCAACCGAGGCTGACGAGCGGTTGGCGCCCCCAGTCCAGGGCACCACTGGCTTTCGCCAGTTTGCGAGCAAAAAAGACAGACAGATGTCCAAGAATGGTACTGAGAACAATGTACATAGTATCCAAGACGCGTATGTAATAGTAGCGCACTTTATGTCTAAGCCTCGGTGTTTCAAGAGACGCCCTATAGACCGCATTTAGTGACCGCTCAGGGCCACATGACATCATTGTCCCATCCTCCTATTTGCGCTTCGCCCAGTGACACATATGAGCTTTAACTCGAATATATTGTGGAATTTTGTCTGTAATACACAACACTAATGCTTCGTTATTCTCTCTCTGCCTCTCTGGTTATTGTTGTCGCTTCTGTATAGAGAGGTTGAGGTTTTACTCCTATATAATTTGTAAGTAGCAGTGCCTCTTTTGCTCTAGCTGGAGAGAGTTTCGACATGAATAATGGCTGTTCCAATAAAGTGGCCTTCAAGATGAAGTATCCTACAATTTGCTGAAATAGACGTTGAATAGCCGGCAGCATTTACTAGTCGCTCTTCTGTCAAACAATAGGAAAGTTATTGACAACATTCTTTAGATCTTTCTTACAGACTCTTGCGCTAATGTGATTAAAGGTGCTTATTAGAAAACCGAACTGGCAAAAACCATGCCGAGGCATAAGCACCGTACATAAACGCTAGAAAAATAGTTGTGGCCAGTAAAAATTTGAAGGAACCATTTTAAAGTTTTGAATCAAGTTCCTGAAGTTAACTTGCAAGAATACCGTAGTAATCGCATGTGTGAAATTAGAAAATAAAATAAACAGGCAACTAATTTCTTTAAGTAAAGGATGGAATAAGCTCTGTCCTTCCGGATAAACGCACAAAAATTTATCATGCCGCATCGGTACGAAATTGTGTGATGAAATAAATATTGTAATCATTAGGTGAAAATGCTAGATGTAATGTCTGCTGAGTGTTGGACTTCGAGCACATCATAAAATGTTCGATGGAGACATAATATGAGCCGAACGCGCAACGGTTCATTAGCGTTCCCTCCAGCAGTATGCACTCGATTTATAGGCTCTAAATTGTACTCCAAGGTAATTAGAAGTAACGTTATCAATGTATTTCTGCACACCGGTGTAAAGTGGATCTAGCTGACGGGTTCTTCAGAATAACTGATTAGCATTCCTCAGCACAGCAAGGTAGCTGACTTGGGCAGAATATATAATTCAAATGAATTTCAACTCAAAATCAATTCATTACGCTTATGTTCTATTCGAGGCGGAGAAACCTCACTTGCGTGATTTATTTCATTTTCTCGCTCTATACACTGCGACCATAGCACCTGTGATGAAGTTATGTCTGTTACACTAAGATATAAAGGACTGCGTCACTCTCCGATTCTCTAAATCTCCCACTCTACAATTTTTAAATCTTTAAGTACATTTACGACAATAATTCAACTCTGAAGGGATTGAACGCCGTAATGTAGGAATAGAACGAACAGCCGGCCACATGGAAGCAACAACATCACTACCGTCTTCTGTTTAAAACAGCGCGAAAAAGTACGAAGAGGACGACATTATTGGTTGCGAAAGACACGGGACATATGCTATTAGTAGCGCCTCAAACGCTTCCGGTTGCTGTAATAACCACCGGAAGCGGTTGTAGTAATTGGGCGGAGTTCTCAAACCCTTAAAATGACTATAGTATGTATATTTATAGGTGGAACGATCACAAAAAAGATACCACGAGCTTGACTGCCTTTCAATGACACGATAAGCCTTCGTATAGGCTCTAGATGAGGCCTCTGGTGCTTAGTGCATTGACTTTAACCAGTACTACATTGCATCTCAATCCGCCGCATGCCTCTTTGTGTGCCTGAGCCTGCCTTTATTTTGTTAACCTCGCGTCTGTTTTATCGCTGTCTTCGCAGTTGGGAAGGTTGACCGTCCGCCGAGCAAGTAAAAGATAATTGCGTTTGTGGAAGAGGAAAGAAACGACTTCAGAGGGAAAGAGTGCGAGGTATGCGAAGCCAAGCGGAAGAACACCGAAAGTAAGAGCAAGGGTGAATACATGAAAGAGAACATATGCGACATGCATAGAACGGTCAATAAAGCGAGTAAGTAGACGAGGGAAACTTCGGGATATTACGACCGGTGTAGCGGTGAAGAAACCTTCTGCACACACGACAATGTGCAGGAGTACAACCTAGAGGACGCCGCTGTGTGCTCAAGGCAAGCAAGGTGCTGCGGGCATGTAGTGGTGTATAGGTAATGCATTAGGAAGCGTAAACGTTCCGAGCCAGTGACCTGTACCAATATGTACTGTTGCCAATATCAGGGTCATTCATCCCCCAATCGGAGTGTATCCATGTTCAGGACGTTTTATGGTCAGGTTGCAAAATAATGCAACCGTTCTTGCTAGAGCGCACAGCCGGGTATCGTAATGACTAGAGTGTTTCGACGTTTCATATATACAGTGATGCCGGGGGCTGAGAGAGAAGAATATGGCAGGCTGTTCACAAGAGTCTGCAAGCACGCCCGCATAATGCAAGAGTCAGTTGTCAGAAGATAGAACACACTAGAGTGATTCATCCAGCTGTGCGTTCCGTTCGAATGGACATCAGGACTTCATAACTGATGTTTTACTTACAATCGGCAAGTTTTGCACGGATAATTTGGAGAAAATCTGACAGAAAAGTGCGTATATGTTCTATCCTGTATATATAGCATATACATGTAAGGATGACGCCACCTAATGCAACTTTTTTTTGCACCGGCATCACGTGTTTCCCGTGTTACTGAAGAAAACATGTAAATGAAAACATGTTTTCAGACGGCAGAAAAGAGCGAAGGCAAATTACTAAAGAAAAATTCTTTCCATTTTCTCGCGAGCAAAACCGCTGCAAATTATGAATACACTTGTGTTCGGCGACCATTTCTCTATATTTTAAAATACATTGTATCACCTGCTCTATTCGCATGCGCTAAGTAGAGCAATACTGCCAGACAGTGTTTATGCTGCGCGCTGAAGCGTCTAGATGGACGCCGATTGACTGAAATTAAGATTTTAGGTCCCTGGCTATGGCGATCATCTGCGATGAAGGCTTCCCAGGCACTGCTCCGCTTTATGAAAAGCACAGGCCTAATCGAAAGGTTAGGCCTGCGCTTTTCTGTTACGTTACGTGATATGACTGTGACGTGATGTGATGTGACATGTCTGTGATGCGAGTGTACTGTCTTCACCTATCCATCTCTTACAACTTTTATATCCACCAACCATTTCACCCAGTGCAGGGTAGCAAACCAGTTCCTTTTGCAAGTTTACCTCCCTGCCTTTCCTCCTCCTCCTCCTCCTCCTCCTCCTCCTCCTCCTCCTCCTCCTCCTGACCCATGCTCTGCATGATCGATATCAAATACGTAATCTAAAAAACAAGTCAGTTCTCCCTTATGACATACAAAAACCTGTGAGCAGCAATAAACACAATATCTTCATTATTACACTTCAAGGGCACGGATGTGAAGAGAGTAAGCAAGCCTTAAGCATCCATCTTCCCTCGTAAAAAGAACGAAAGGGCAGTTCTTCCTGGATGCTGAAAGCGCAAAGGAAGTAAAGCAAGGTAAGAGATGCAAACTGGATAGACGTTCGAGTGTAGTGTGAGAATTAAGCTTTCTTATGCAAACAAAAATAAATAAACCGGTACCCTCTCCACATGTACGCCACTGATGCGCTTGCGGTGGTGTTTACTCAGCGCTAGGAAGACCGAAAAATTCTGTTTGTGCATGAAATTTCTCGTGGCGCTCCGTCAAACTGAAAAAAACGTTCTGGACAAGCGATTAAGAGTGCTTACAAGTACGGTACCGACGTTATATATGCGTGCTCGATTACAGCTTGCATCCAGCAACGCTAACGGGGCTAACCGGATTTAAGGCTTTGCGACGGGATTCGCATCTCAGGCTAGGGCAGTTAAAAAGAAGGAGCTGCAGTTAGTTTTGCTTGGGGATAAGCTAGTTCCCAGGGAAAACGAAAACTCCATACTAAATCCTTGTCAGCCAAACTGGAGCAAGTTAGAGACGCAGAAATTATTAATAGTTTTTGAAAACTGCTCTTTCTTAAATTGTTCCAAAGTATTTTATGCATACAAGCATAGAGGTACCCATAACACGTAGAGGTTGAGAAAGTTTAATTTGGGGTGCTAATAGATGCGGAGAGCCACAGGGATCTAAAACAAGCTCTGTGCAAACCTCCATGGCGAGGGAAAGAAAACGGTGTAGAATAGATAATAAGAACTCATAAAAATATACCTTCCCACGGCCATAGTCTGCCCTTTACTTTGCTACATTTCACCGAACGCAGCCCGGATCTTGGAAATCGGGCTTCCATGATTTTGTTAAATGGCGCCTTTCTTCTGTTCCGCTATTGGTGCTGGGAGAACGTACGACTATGCTTCAGGCACTGTTCTGAAGTCTCTGGTTCACTATGTTTTTTCTTGTCTAGGAGGTCAAGGATGTTTTCTGCGCCAAGATTAAAACGAGAGAAGCCGTTTTCTGTAATATTAACCCACTTATAACGGTGATGATTGTAAGAAGGGAAGAAGGGAAGATAAAAAATAAAGACTAAAATACTAAAAGGAACGGGAAATAAATAAAGAACGAACAAAAGAAGCGCTTTGACGCAGAACGAAGAATTAGAGTTTAGTGGAAGCAAAGGCGCACATCCCCACTGCTAAACCCCCAGTTGAAGAAAACCCAAAGCGAGGCCTGTCCTTCTTTGTTGTTTGTTACCTGTGGCGGCATGAGGAAGCGACATGGACATGCGTTTACCCGTACATGATTACATTAAATACAGATGAGATTGGAACAGGGATGCCCAGCCTCGAATGTTGCTAATAGCTCTGCGAATAGAGAAATGCTACATAAAGAAAACTATATCTCCAGGCGTACAAATGGAGCCGAAAGGAAGGAGTCCACAAGTAGCTGTACTTGTACATTTTTCTTTAGGGAGGAAAGTTATTAGAAAAAAAGAGCATGCCTGCGGAAAGTCCAGACTTGCCCCCAATCGTTTTGTTCATCCTGTAGGTAAAATCTGCAGTCGCTATTACTTAGGGAGGCGGATATGGCCGAAGGACGCCAACATGGGTCCTTCGATTCGCGACGATCCCACAGGATGAGGTCCCTTAGGAGCTTCTGTGTTGACATTTCCGCGTAGCCTAGTATGAAGGCTCAGCTGGACTTCGGCTAAAACTAAACAAGATAGAGTACATTTCGTGCAACTGCTTTTATTCTGGATTTCTTCCCATTATTGTTACCATCTTCTATAAGCATCACAGGGTTTTTTTGCGAAACTTCCCGTCACTTTCAAAGTCCATAACCGAATAGCTTTTTTCCCTTATATTCAATTTTTTTACACTACTATGCGCACAATCCAGTTCTTAATATCTCTTCCGGATCGTACCAGTAATGTCCTGAATGGGAATTGTATTCCTAAAGCTGTAATGAAGAGATGTTTGCAAATGACGAATTATGATATACTAGATGGGCTTGAAGGACAGAATGATTTACAGAATGAGCGACCCTGGCGCTAGCCTGCTTTTGTGGCTCTAGAAAAGGCACACTTTAGGGAATTGTCCGTATCACAAAGGAAAAGGTGTTATTATACACCTCAAATTAGAGTTCATAAATAGGGTAGTTCCAGCGTTAGCCAAATTAATAGGAATACTAACACGTGCGACAGCGCGACGAGCAGCCCTGGAACACTCTGAGTAGCTTCTGGTTATTCTTAAAAAAAAAACTAATAAATTGCGCGTGAGAGTTGGTTAGTAGGCACTGAATGTACGATCAAACGGTTCTTGCATGAAGTAATCGGAACAGGAATGATATATAATTCTAACCTATAATTTCAGAAGCGGTAGCTCGGTTTACCACGGTTAATCAATGTATATATTTATTCCGCGGGATGGAGAAAATTACGCGAACCATATATTACAAATTGATAACGCAAGCTGTTGGATCTCCGTTGACGATGGCCGTGGTGCATGCATTGACTACATATCTCTATATTTTCAACGCCAACATATGCGGTAGTGGTGAAAACATTTATTAACCGTTATGTGTTTACAGAGAGGTGCTTTAGTTAGGGCCCTGTTGCGACATGCAGCTTCGAATGCTTCAGAAATGTCAGAAAATTCTGCAAGTGCTTTGAAACCCTGGAAGCGTAAGGTGCCGCTCTTCCTGTTTGCCCAAAAATGGGTAACAGCTTAGCTCTACATCGTGCCAGTACTGCATTGTGCAGAGCCCATCTTCCATGACACCCAAAGTTTGATCTAGCTCTTGTTCAACTATGCTTAGATTGTGAAGTTTAGCGCTATGCAAATACCGAGAGGGGCCGTTGCTGTTACCACGGTTGAATGAATGCCGAGCCCGAGAACGGAAGAGTGCTAATGTTTGAGTTGACTTTCACTAGCGCTTCAAAACGTAGATGACAGTGTGTAGCGGCGATTTTTGTGTTTGGAGGTCCAAAATTTCTCTTGCGGAGGTGAAATAACTATTGCCGCAAGATACCTTATATCCACTTCAAACTATTCTAGTCTTAAATTTTTGCCGATAACCAACACTGGCATGCGGCCCTATAAATTTCCTTACAGCAATCATAATCATCTTATGCTCTTTGTTCCCACTGTGTTTAGAAAACTTCATCGATTTTTTTTTTGTACTGAACTTAGAAGTTCCGAGGCTTTTTGTTGAATTATTGAATCCGATCCTAATAACTTTTATACTGTTTCAAGTTGTTTTAGTTTCCTTTCGCCAGTTTACCTAGGTGTTTTTCTTGCAGAGGTTAAGTTTTGCGCTGCCGTAAGCAGCTGGCCTACGTATTTCGACGACCGCCGAGAAGATTTGGTGCTATTGCCTGCGTCATATTCTCCTATAACACCACCGTTCAGAAAGCAAATAGGTCGACCCCGTTCCAACTTGTGTCTAGCATATATAGGGCCCGTGAAAACGTGCAATGCTGCCGCGCGTCTCAGATGAGGATGACATCTCGTCATCGTCGTCACCTTCATTCATAGCGCAGAGTAAGCCTAGTGGAAGTACTAGAGAAGCACCGAATCCCAATACAACGACTTACGACAACGCGACTCTGATTTAAACCTCGGAGAACGGGTCTTTGTCTGGATGTCGGTTGGCCGTCGCAGATTAAGTGAAAACTGTACACTGATATGTCGGCCAATACAAATCCCTTCACCAGTTCTGAACCCTGGACTACAAACTCCTTTCTCACGGCGAGAAAGTATTCCAGTGGAGCCGTGCGTGCTAAAAATTTGTCCTGTTTTTGTACCTTAACCAATCACTAGCGAAAAAGCCGCTTGATGTTTAAATTTCTAATATTTAGGTTTATAGTCCTCTTTATGCTTCGGAAGTATACACGCAATGTTTGTTTTTAGAATGGAGAGTTCCGCTTAAATTAGTGCAATATTTTAATGCGAAAGCCTTTAATGGCTCATACTGTCATTCGTAGAAGGTGTCACACTTTGCGGCCACACTTTAGGTCTCCTGATTCCACCCAAGATGACGGCCAACATAGGTCAAGGTGGGCCGCCCTGGGACCACGCACCCGAGAGGGGGACGCGAAGGCTTAAACCTTAATACGCTTTCGTTACGTGGCAGGCGGTAGCCGGACGCTGTCATGGCCGAACACTAACTGGACGTATGCCTTCATCACATTACGTTTGGCAGGCGCTGCCAACTCGGGCCTCTCCTTTCATATGGGAGGGGGCTATCAGATATCAGATATCAGGCCTGCCAAGAACCTTACATTCACGTTATCCCCAGGCTACGTAGGTACGTTCATACCGCTGGGTTAAAGCAGGGCTTTATATGTAGGCTGGTAGCTTACACTATCACGTCATACGGTTCTAGGCGTCCGTGCGGCGCCTTTCAATTGGCGCTTCTTCGAACTCCTCATCACACAGCGTACAGAAGCAGACGCAGTAAAACCTGGAGTAAGCGAAGTGTCAAACAAAGGCTTTCGTTTTATCGCATTTTAGTGGCTCAATATGCCCCACAAAAGTGCTGCTCGAATTAGTGAAATATTTATTTGTGGCTGCTAACCAACAATATCATGTAGTGTTGCCATTTTGCTCGCAGCAGGCAAAATGATATTGCGCTCTTTGTTCATGTTTACTGTCGCCGCTTCAAGACGTTGTCAATTCCTTGTAACGAGAGTTGCGCAGAGATTTATCTCGAATGATCGCACCCAAACCCGACAGCATCCACACTGTTTCATGCAAGCCGCTTTTCTCTGCGTGTTTCTGTTTTTTTCACTTGATGTTTTGTGTTTGTTTTCTTCGCTGGAGAGCTGCTGAATCCAACGGCAATTCCTAGTTCAACGACCGCCGAGCACCTTTGCTGCAATCACTGCCGCCGAGTTGCTCAGTGCTCTTGCGCGTTACTTGAACCAAATTAAGTGTTCAATTAAGTCCCATGCGAAGTCTGCTGAATTAGTGCCTTCAGCATTACACCACTAAGTGATAATATGAGGTGGTGCTTTAGTGGGCGTAAAGGTCGACAATAAACCATGAAATATTTACACGCTGTAGATTTCCAAATGTTGGAACAGGGCTGCGCTTTTTATCGGAAAAACTAAAACGTCCCGCAACTCAATTACCTGTCAGAACTACGTAAATAAGTAGGCTTGCATTTGAATGTAAGAACATGTTTTTTTGTTCGTGCAGTCGACGGTTTGACGGAATGCCTTCTGGTCAGGAATTATGGCTTGATGAGTTTCACCGGTCCCTGACCATTGTCAAATATATGTGACGTTTCAGGAGTGTTATTACTCCCTTGTTCACAATGAGGAATCGGATGGATTCCCGAGCTTTTCGTAGCAGTTAGTATCTTTTTAGAGATTTCGCACAGATAGGTTGCACTGTGTCTTTGTTCTTATTTATTGTGTTAGGCGCAACTCAGAAGCATAGCATGGCATGAACGGAAAACCAGGGCAATAGAATACAAGCACAATACAATACAATACAATACAAGACGAGGACAAGGCAGTACAAGACAATTTGTAGACGTTAAACTCTGCAAACCAAGCCACATGTTCCTCGTATTGTTATCTGAATGAACATTTCTGGTACAAGTACAGCCTGTATTCCATAAACCTCTATGATATCCTCGCTCCATACGATTGCCTCTAGCGCTATGATACTTATGGATTTATCGCGACATTTACTGTGCTACTCGAAGTCGAGCAACTAAAAACTACCCTATGGAAATGGACATTGTTTATGACGTCTATACCGACGAAAATAAATGTGGTGCTTAAACTCCTTTGCGTTTTTTTTTTTTCAACATTGAAACTTCGCCCAGGAAAGGACCTGATTTATAAGCCCTTCTTTCGGCAATGAATTTACAATTTTTACTAATCAAAACTTGTGCTCTTTTTGCAGCCTTCTTTATTAACTGCGCCGATTCGCAAGGGTGATCGAGGTAAGAATGACCCGAAGTTACCGTGAACGGAAACAAAAACGGGCGATATTTAAAACCACATAATGTAATGAATTGTAGGTCCCCAGCCAGCACAATCCATCGGCTCAGTGTCAGATTGCGTTGGCAGTGCACTTATGTTAAGTAGGGCCGGGTGTTGCCAATAGAATACCAATATAGGGCCCGTGGTTTGGGTTGCTTAGGCCCCTTGAGTTGTAAGGCGGGTACGACACACCTAGGTAACACAGACAAGTTTCTACGTCTTGGTTAAGCAATCTTTTATATATGACGGGTGAACTTTAAAATACGTGTTCACGCCAAAGAGCATGCGTGAAATATTGGATGAACAGTGTAAATAATTATATATTAGGAATGTAGAAAAATACATACATGTACTTGAGCAGGGATCCACATGAATTAGCACTCGATGACCATTAAGACTGGAGCCTCATTTCCATATAAGAGAAGCTTATGTGTCCTCCAAAGTTTTTAGCTCAACTTCCGTCATACTCTACAGACGAGCAAGCAAGCCTTCCCTGTGAAACTGTTTCGATTTGTGCAGTCACAAAAAAAAAAAAAAAGAATAGAGCGTAAAACATTTCTCAAACTTGTTTTCTTACTCATCTTCTTACTCGCACACTAAATGCTACAAACTACGAATAGACTTGCCTTTAGCGGCTATTTCCCTACATTGTATAATTTGTTACGCCACATGGTCAATTCGCATGCGCGAGTGCAGCAGTTCTTCGCTCCCCATGCTCTGCATGATCGACACCCCAACCGACGTCTAGAAAACAAGTCTCCTCACTTATGCAGTTGAAAAATTTGTGCGCAGCATTGAGCACAAACGGTTCATTAGCCCGATCCAAGGGCACTGTTGCGAACAGAGTAAGCAAGCCTTAACAATACCCTCCCTCTAAAAGCGAATAAAGCGCACTTTTCCATGGCCACTGAAAGTGAAATGAAAGAAATACAAGAGTAGAGAAGCAAGCTGGATCGGCGTCCTTCCGAAGTGTGGCGATTGAATTTTTATGTTTTTTTTTTGTTTTTAGAAAGCAAGCCCCTAATGCATACGCACGCCACTGATGCGCATTTGATGGTGGTGTTTACAGAGAACTTTCTGCGGACCATGGAAAACCTTGTTGCGCAGCGTCAACCTAAAATAACGTTCTAGAGAAGCAATTACGGGCGCTTACAAGTACGGTAACGACGTTGTAGATATCTGGTTGTTTACAGCTTGCATCCAGCAGCGCTAATGGGGCCGACAGGGATTTAAGGCTTTGCGACGGGATTCGCGTCTCAGGAGAGGCCAGTTAAAAAGCAGGAGCTGCCGTTAGCTTAGCTGAAAACTCCATACTAAATCCTTGTCAGCCAAACTGGAGCTAACTAGAAACGCCGAAATTACGAATATTGCTTCAAGATGGATCTTTTTGTGCCCGTGGCAAGTGTTTGCTGCATGAAAGCATCGAGATAATCATAAATACAAAAGCTTAGACAGTTGTTATTATTTGCTGCGGTAACACATGCGCACAGGTGCTGGGATGTAAAATACATTGACTGGCACTTTCCATGCTGAGAGAATGAAAGGCGTAAGAGGATATTTTGCAATCTTTACGTTGCCATTGTCACTGATTGCAGCCCGGATTTTGGCAATCTAATATTCCAAATTTTGTGAGTTATTTTTTCTCTGTTATTATCATCTGCTTATACTTGTCATTTCATGTCTTGAATAATGTTTGATTGTGCTCTTAATGCTATGGCAGTACATCGTCGGCAGTATTTTATAAAATATCAAATAAACAAATTGCGCCATTCTTAAGTTTTGTTTTTTAGATTGGGACAATCTATTAGCGTGTTTCAGGGACTCTCGTGAAGTCTCGGTAACTGAGGTTTTCTTCCCTCACATGTGAAAACAGGTTTTCTACGCCATTATGCAGACGAGAAGAGCGTTTTTATGTAATTGTAAGCCACGTCTCAAAACGGTAATTATTCCACCAGCAGAATGTAGAATAATTTCACAACAAGTATGAAGAATAACTTCATACTACGGGAAAAGGACAAGAGCATATTGCATTCAATTCTATTATAAACAATTTCCTGTTGAAGTAGCACCCGTTTCTGTATCTAAGGCATGGATTCAAGTTTAGCAATGGGTTCAGAGCCTAATAATTTATATCTGTGTTCGTGTTTTACTGCGTGCTAAGTCCTAACAAGTCAGTGTCTTTTAAATATGCAGAAGAAAGTTAAGAAAAAATAAAGGTCGATGTTCATATCAGCCACCTGCAAGTTTGTGAAATCCACCTGTATATTTGTTCAACATCTATTGTCACGTTCATTGGGTTTTCAGCTTCTTTTGATTGTGCATTTGGTTTTTGTTCGCAACTTTTTAGTGTGCTGCAGGAGTATAGTGATGTGTTCATTTCAAACGTGTAATATATTTGCTATTGCAACTTTTATGCGCTGTACTGTTCAGAAAAAAAAGCGCCATTGCTTATGCGGACAGTTTTTTAACTATGCAATTAAATGTTTTTGGCAAATAAGCATCAACAACAGCATCAAAAACGAAAAAAGAAAGATAAAAAAGAAAGCCAGAAAGGCTAAATCGAAGAAAAAATAAAGAAATTAAGAACAAAATAAACGTTTTGTTGCAGAACGGAGTGCAGTGGAAGCAAACGCCACCTTACACACTTCAAATACCCGGCTGTAGTGAACCCAAAGCCAGGACTGTCCGTTTTGTTGTTTTTTCCTTGCGCCGGCATGGCTAAGATCCGTTTACCTGTGCATGATAACATTAAATACATAGGACGATGAAGCAGGGATTCACAGCCCCGTATTTTGTAATGTTGGTAATAACTCTGCGTTTAAGTAACTGATACACATGCACCGCTATATCCGAAGGGGCATTGATAGATAGACAGATTGAGATGAGG
Source organism: Amblyomma maculatum (assembly GCA_023969395.1). NCBI lineage: Eukaryota > Metazoa > Arthropoda > Arachnida > Ixodida > Ixodidae > Amblyomma > Amblyomma maculatum. Next base: position 343,940 of record JAJIZL010021083.1, on the reverse strand, counting down.
ATGGAAGGCAGGGATGTTAACCAGAAAGGCCTCCGGTTGGCTAACCTACACCGGGCAAAAAGGAGGGAGGCAGGAGGAAATGAGAACCCACAACAAGTACCTGCCCTTGTACACTCTTCTTTACGGAAGAAAGTTAATAGGAAAAAAAAGTGCATGCACTCCGAAAGTAGGCTTGTTCTCAATCGTTTTTTTTACATTTTAGGTTAAATGTGCAGTTGCTATTGTTAGTGAGGCGGATATGCTGAAGGAAGCGGGCGTGGTCTTTTCCATTCGTGACGATCACACCGGATGAGGTTCCTTAGGAGGCTCTATGTTGACAGTTCCGCGTAGCCTACTATGAGTACTCAGCTGGACTTCGGACAAAAGTAAACAAGATAAAGTGCATTTTGTGCAACTTCTGTTATTCTTCCGCATTTCTTCCCTTTTCTCTAGAACTCGTAGGAACCGCCAGCCTGCACTAGATATTTCTCTTTCCATTCTAGGGATTCCTCAGAAAGGTTTTGTTTTGCTTCCTACTTGCCAAAGTGTTTTCTGCCGATAAAACCTCAGACTTCTTCCTCGTTTTGGATCACGATGGCATTATGAACAGTCTAGTTGAAGCATGATTGAGTATTTTTGATATGTTAAAAGCGCTTAAGCTCCATGTTCACCGATAACACGCACAAAAAAATACATATTTGAGCGTTGATATATTGTAGTTTGATACATTTAGAAAAAAAAATGTGTCATTTAGCGAAAAAGAATAGCGCAGGGTATGAAGGAAAATGTGCAGGCAGAAGTGTTATAAATGTTAAATCAAGATTACTTTTGGTGATAAGATTTAGCCAGGTCTGTTGTTTTCCCATGCGGGTCCACTAAATTAGCGGCATTGATTTGGAAATATTTTCAAGGCTACGGAAAACAAGCCGGGTGTAAAAGCCAGCTGAGGTATTTAAACGTGGCCGATTAGGGCGGCAAAAGTTGCACACTATATTGGTAATATTGACACATACGATGCATACTACGCAGTATACATAGGAAGTGTAAATGTAACTCTAAACAATGACTGAAGACGCATATTCAGTTATATATTGATCGGAAAGAAGTATGCAAAAAAATGTCTTAAAATATTGTAAGTTTTAAGATCTTGTAGTTTGTGGGTGTTTGAGTGGATGTAACCACCTTTCCAGTACTTGGAAGCGGCACGGCCCGTTGTCACTACCTTAGGGAAAAGACGTGTGAGATTATAGCTATCATCTCCTATAGGTATTAGACTGTTCCTTCATGAAAGTGCCTACCACTTTCAAGGTGCAGTGCCAGCAGGTCGTCGCCGATTAACTTATTTGCCTTAATAAGCAATTCCTTGCACTACAATATACATAATAACGCTCTCAATTTTTCTGCCGAATATTACTGATTGTGCCTGGATTTTGAATTTCTATTGTAAAGCAACAAAAAGGAGATCGTAACATATGTTGAGGTATTGTATACATGGCAGACTTGGTATTGTATACTTGGGATACTTCTCTCTTCAAACATCGCCTCTCACTACAATCTTGGTGACACTACGCCACCACCTTTAAGCTAAGACTACTGAGCTACTTTTGCTGATTTACTATTGTATATATTCGGCAACAATCACTTGAAGCATGGGTTATCCTTACTATGCGAAGCAGTTCAATCGTTAAAGTCACCAAGGAATAAGGTCGTGCTCATGTCTACTTAAATAGGCTATATAACAAAGCCTATGATCTGCATCACAGTGTTATGCTGCAGAGGGCACCCGCTCACTACGGCATCACAGGCAACGGGCAAGCTCAGGGCTGAACACTCCCATGGCGTCCCAAGGCGATACACTCTTGCGAATTCTCATTTCCATTTCTGGTCACAGGATTGAGGCTTCTGAATCCTGGTGGTCTCAGTAAGCCCTGTGGTGTGACAGGGATGGTTAGTGCACGCCTTTATATGAAACTGGTCCTATATGATTGGGACTTTCGAAAACCACATAAATTAGATAGGTGTGACCGTAATGTCTCTACCTCATTCGCTTCATGTAAAACTGCTATACTTCTTTCATGAAAGCAGTATGTCGAGTAGCTCTGTTCCCGGCGTGTGGTGTTCATGAGAGTCTTGCACATTGATTTGTAGCTCAAAATGGTTTATTACAAACCGCAAGCCATGACAAACTCATTCAGGACTACGTCAGGATGGAGCCCTTTGTATTAGAGTTATTCTTGTTTCGTGGTGTGATGTGGGTTTGACTTCCCGGGATACAACAGCCTTACTAACTTACCTTAAAGACAGGTGTTTGAAACACGCCCTTTTAACGTTGTGCATGTTTGTGGGACGTGAGTATTGCGAATGATTTATTTTTCTTCCACCACTGTTTTCTTCAGCTCTTCTCACTTTTATCTCCAGTAGCATGACAGGATACCTCCCAGGCAAATAGCTCCGGCAGTCATTAAAATAACATGTCTTCCTTTTCCAGTATGAGACTTTTAATTGCAAAATAAAGCCAAAACGGACAAGCGAGGTTTTAGTCACTGCATTCAGACAGCCTCTGAGGACAAATAAAATGTGACATCAATATTAAGCAATATAAATTGAGCTCACCACAGAGTTACAATATGGTCAAGACGGTAATGAGCGCACACAGGCGTGATGGGATGCCTCAGCTTCAGGCAGTCACGTTCGACCGAGCACTGCTCTTTTGAAAGTGCAACGTACGGTGAACTCATCGCTATTAGGGAACGCGGTGAGACGAGGACTGTGTCGCTGCCGTGAGGTTAGTGTCCGACACATCCTTCCTCGGCGTACCTGCAGAGAAAGAACGACACACTCCGGTTGCGCAACTTGCAGCAGTCGCGACAGAGCTACTCGCTCGGCTGCAGCCCATTCGGCCTCGTCTTTGAGAAACTCAGCCTGTCTTTTATATTCTTGGCGGTCATGAACGAGGTACGCTAAACAATGATCCTTTCGGTATACCTTAATTACTTAGGTTGTTGGCCGCAGATCATCGTGCAGCAGACACTGGAGCCGCTGAATGTAGCTTTCGGGAATACTTTATTCATTTTAGACATTCTAGTTTTTTGTTCAGCACGTGGTGGACGAATATACGGTATAGAAATGATAAAGCCTATGGTGATGATTGCGAAATGCGGAACGCACCCTATATACGCCTCATTTCTGTTACACGTGGAAGAATTGTAAAGAATTGTTAAAAAATAACTGCTCGACCCTACTGTCCAAGAAAAACCTAATTTATGTGATATAATATCACTTGTTGTATATAAAAACTAACCAAATTTGCCCGTGCGGTGTTGAAACTGGGCTGGGATCGTTCTGCGAATTAAATTGAGGGGTGATCTTGCGAGCAGCGTTGAATGACCGTAAGCCTGCGATGCCGCATTGCACTGGATTCGCCCTCTTGGATAATACTTCTCACACAGTATCTAAAAAGAAACCTGGAGTAAATGCTCGGGAAGATGGCATCTGAAGAACGTGCGTTGTTCTCGTCGCTTATGTTACTCGGTGGTGAACGACTTTAATTCTAAGCCGTATCCTCTCTTGAAGTGAACCATGTAACGGCGCGCCTGCAGTAAAAAGATAGAGACCTGCCTTGTATATGTAACGCCTAGCATCGAATGCAGTATCATGCCTGCAGGTGAGAAACATTGATATATTATTAAAGGCGGCGAATCGCGTTTTCAGACGTATTCGGTATTAGTGCGGCAGATTTTAATTTCGCAAGAGGACGCCTCTACATATCATCGAGAGGCTCGAATTCATGAAGAAAAATTTATTTTTCATCGCTGAAGAGAACAGATGAGCCGACGATGAAAGCAGTGACGATATTTGCAAAATGGCCGAAAGGGGACATGTAATTATTGAAAGAGACTTGACAGGGAATTTAAAGCAAACGAGCTTGGCATGAAAGGAACTACTGAGAAGAGTAAACTGCATATTCTAATATGCATGAACATGCGCACAGGCATAGTGTAGATAAAGGAGAATTTATTGCTGAAAAACAAAATACTCTAACGACGCTTACGATATTCTGTGATCAAACGTTTGCAGCTATTTACCCGTTGAGACAAAGAAATTAGTGGGTCTTTCAGATACCTATTGAGAGCAAAATCGCGAAAGCCTACCCTTCCTCTCCTATCATTTGCCTCTCATCGTTCGCTTCCTATTGACGTTTGTTGCAGTGCTGCATAAAATTATAATTGATTTACAAGAAAGGAAGTGTGCAGTATTTGTCACAGTTTGTCCTGCAGTGCAAGTTTGGATGGTACACCATAGCTCCTGTCGCGTGGCGTTCTTGGGCACGCGTTCAAATGTTGGATTCCAGATGGCAGGAGGAGGATGAGGAGGAAGATGAGGAGGAAGGCCAGGGAGGTTAAACAGTAAAAGAAACCGGTTTGCTACCCTGCACTAGGGGAAGAGGGTGAGTGGATATAAAAGTTTTGAGAGAAGGATGGGTGAAGTTATTACAGTCATATCACAGACATGCCAGATCCCATCACGTCAGTGTCATATACCTTGTAACATAACAGCAAACTCGTAGTATTTTGGTTAGGCCTGTTAGATGGCAGGTTCGCTAGAGAACAAAGCATCTCACTGAATCTCATCTCGCGGATAATGACAGATCTCGCGCACAACTCTCGCGCACGGGATTTATTTCGTTCCATGAGTCTATAAAGACATTCGCTTTAATAACTGAAGGTATATGTTTTCACATGTGTATGCATGTGAAGTCGCAGAGTAATCGTTCTTTTCTCAAGAGCCAGATATTTTCTTGAAAGAAGAGAAGGAAGAGCCAGGAGCGAGCGGCGCAGACCTCGTGGCTCTTCTTTCTGTTCTTCTAAGAAATTCTCTTTGGCTTGTGACTCTCTTGTGGCTGTCTTTCCCTCCGTTACTCCGGCAATGGCGCAAATGGCGACGTGGCTCAACCATCAAATGAGCGCATAAGGGCTGTGCTCTAAGGAAGTCAAATCGAAAGGTGTTACCGTTGAGCGCTTTTGCCAAAATGGCTATTCCACAATGGCTGGTCTCTGTACACCGAGGAAGCCTGTGATGAGATTCATGCTTTCCCTACTTTGCATTTCTCATCCTTGACAAGAGAGGAAGAGAAGAAAGAAAAGAGAAGAAAAACCGCAAACGGGCACTGCGCCACAGGTGAACGTTAAAGGCTCCATGCCGCTTCAGTCTAGGATCGAGGAAAGCGATAAGCAATGATTGTGAACACTGCTAGCGTGGCGTTGAACCCAGGAAGAGAAGCGATAGCTGAGAAGGTAGAACCAAAGTTAAAACAAAATGAAAAAGGGAAAAAGTTAGAGGCTAGCCTGCATGGCTCCCTAGAGAATCCTGATAAACATACCAACGCTCTTTCGAGCGCTGACCCTGGCGCGGCGGTGTGGATGCAGTCCAGCCATCAAAAACTTTCCCACAGAGATAGGTGCTGCGGTTGTTCCGCAAACGTAAGAAAAAGCAAGAAACCACTCAGGGAAAACTTCTTAAAGGTCGTAAAGTGCACGTCCTTTGCAAAGGGCTGAAATTGCAAATCGCCGCCACCCCTACATACAGCTCGAACACAAGCGCACATGCAATGAAATTAAGCGCTCACCTTTGCAACAGCTTAAGAAGATATCAAATCATTCCTAACGTTACAATCGTTTTTTTTTAGCTATTGTTTATACTCTGAGGCTCCAGGCAAGAATAGTACTGCGTCTTTACAAAAAGGTTTTTGCACATGTAAGCTTGAAAGTGCTGCTTTCTTCCTTTTTAATGGAGGGAAGGTGGTTTGGGGAAGTACAGCTATGTCACAACTTCTCATTTATATTTATATCTCATATTAATTCAATAAATTAATGATGGTGAGCCCAACTTTCTCAGTCAATATTTGTTTAATGCAAAAAAAAAATCAATTGTTTATACCATAAATTCTTCCCTAGCAAAAGCCTGTGTGAAAGTTCTTCAGAAGCATAAGGTCGCTTTACAGTCGCTTTTAAAAGCATATAATTACTTAGTGGAGGCGATAGCCAGGAAGGCCCGTTAAAGCTTCTTAAAAAAAATTCTCTATAGGGTGCTCTCGGCGTTAGCACTGGAATGGTACGTGATGACGGTAACTGGTAGGCGGCATTTGCAGCGACTATTTGGTTGGCAGGTTATGTGCGTAACGAGGGCACATGGCATGGACAATTTAGCAGGAGCGGTCATGTGGGGTCGCCCCTTTGAGATGGCAGGTTGATAAGGGGACAGAGTACAGCGGGACACTGGATCCTCAGAAAAACCCGTTAATTCTTGGTCCCAAGGGTTCATATGGCTCGGCTAAAGCGAGGTTGTTATCTATATCCAGAAGCCGTTCTTTTAAACTGTTCGCTGAAGAGTACGTGAGAGATAATAGAGGCACAAAACGGGACATTAATGATTCGGCGAGCAGCGAGTTGTGCGTACAAGAGAAGAGCAGAGATCCGGCAGGTGGGAGTCAACATTTGCGCGTCATACAAGGAAATGCTGATCTCAAATAATGCTAGATTTCCCGACCGAAGACTGTGCCTGGGTCCATGCTGCTTTTCTCCGTTATAATTTCAGCCTCATCGTTTTCCCTAAACATGCGAGCATCATAAGCGCCTATAAAGAACGCTAAACTTCTGCATTAAAACCTCTGTCACTAGGCAAATGGCACGTGTACTTCTTTTCGTTTCATTCAAGGTTGCCGACGGAAACGTTGTGGCCTGTCTGAGTACCTTCATGTCAGTTTTTTGTTGGCAAGAAAAAACAATGATTTATGACAACAACCCTGTTAACGAGTGGTTAAGATAGTCACTTGATATACAAAAGGAAACGAATCCACCTCTTTTGAAACGTGAACTGCCCCTTTTGTATATACCTGAAAAGCAAAGCGCCGATGCACATTGCCAGTGAACATTACATGGCTTCAGTTGGTCGAATTTGCCCGAGTCGTTCATTACGGCATCCCTTCTACTCCGAGTCCTTTTTGATGAACGATAACCTCTATAATGTACACCAAGAAAAAAAAAACCTAAATGTACGAAGGAAACGAAGAAAAAACACAAACAAATATTGCCCATAATGAACAATTACTTCTAAATAAACTTAATATTTTCGCGTCTATAGCTACGGCTCCCTGATGAAAAAAAAAAAAAACACTGTTCATAAAACATGGACACTTTTGAATGTCAAACTTCTAGCACGGGCTCTAGTAGGACTGTTTTTGCTTCACTTCGGTGGCCTTAATCCACAGTATTAACGCGAGCGACCCCGTGACCTAACCTTTGCTCGGCACACGTGTCAGAAAGGGATAAGACGGACGTTTGAAGAAATCCGGCAATAATCAAGTGCTTTGGGTTAAGGAGAGTCTTAACCCTTGCAGAATGTGGGTTAACGCCGGTCGTTAGGAATCTTAACCAAACATAAGTATCTAGGTCGACGGAAGATTCCCACGATCGCGCGAATGGGATGAAAATGCCATAGAAGCATAGCTCATTCCACGTTTCGGAAGGCATTGCGGTCACTAAAGCATGCAGGCTGAAGCAGCAGATTTGTATACAAGGCACTCCTTGGAAATATTCAGCCAAATGAGGCAAACAAACATAGCGCGTTAATAATGTCCTGGTAACCATAGTGCACACGTGGATGAATATCAAATAAAGACTGGCGCTGTGGCCTCCTAGAAGATAGCTTCCACGTGGAGGCCTCTACATTCGAAAGGAAAATAAATAGAACTATATCTCCTGGGATTCTGCTCACTTTGAAATCTTTACTGGCACTGATTTCTACGGCACGAGTCTTCGGGATAAAAGCACAGGCACTTTAGAGACAACTTCATGTATATGAATCTCTGACCCCGTTTAAACTAGAAACTATACAGTAAGGTATTTCCTTCATGATTTGTTTATTTTTTTCCTGTCTCCGTCACTATAAATCTTACACAGAAAGGTTAACCTGGAGAAACAGAAAGAGCAGCAAGAGTAAGTACCCCTCACCCCTCTTCGTCTTGCTGAGAGATTTTATTACGACTATACGTCTTCAGCGGGAGTAATAAAGTCAGAAATGGCAAAGAGCTTCGTGAAGTGCGTGCAGGCGTACAACTCGATTTTAAACCACTTATGAGACAGATTTCCGCGGGCGGATTGTAAGGCGCTTTTCACGCAATTTCTTTATTTTCTGAAGCTTTAGCGTGTGCGAGATGCGGAAAGATAGAACTGATGGTGAAGGGAGTTACTAGAAGTGAAACGATGAATACAAAGAGCACGAAAGAAATAGTGGGACTAAATTGCAGGCAGAGAAGCAAAGGAGAAACGACCGAGCGTTAAAGGAGAGGAAAATAATAGACGACTTAGATCCACTGGGCAAAGAGCAAATCACAAAACGCGGGCATGGTTACAAATGAACCAAAAAAGAGAAAGCGAGAATTATTGCACGTGCATATATTGGATAATAAGGTGGAATTGTCAAAAAATGAAGGACCCGAGGAAGTAACGCAAGGATAGATAAGAAACTACCCAAAAGATAGGGCTGAACCTTGAAAAACTGAGCCAGCCAGAGCATCATTGCACAGGAAAACTTCCCAGGAACAGAAACTAAAGAGCTCATGCATAATGCGAACCTCATGCCTCAAATCCCTGGACTACATAATACAAGCCAGCTTTAACCCAGTAATTCCCTCCACACCAAATGTCAAAATATAGGGAGGCACACTCAAGCATAGAGATGCGGTAGCCAGGTAGAAGGCTCTTCCAAGGTAGAATACACGCACCGCAACAAAGCGCACTGCTCTCGGAATAAAGACATCGATTATCCTCGTGGTTAAGCATGACGGTTCATGACTACGCTTTTCCATAAATTGAACGGTGGTATCAGCATAACAAATCGTAACGCATGTAACAGTTCTTCCGAACAGACATAAAACGAGTAATATATGGCATGATTTCAATTACCCCCTCCAGCGTCTGCTGCAATATGTGTTAGAAAAATACAGCATCACGCAGTGAATAAAGGAGTGGTCATTGGTCCCTGGCGTGCTACATAGGTGGCAATTACTAGCCATAGCACGAACATCTGCTTATCATGAAGCCATGCCTTAACAGGAAGCGTGCATCTGTGCCATTTAAAAAAGAATGTTTTTTCAACAGTCTGGATACACATGCGCTTAACATGGTTTAAAACGCTGTGTCAAGAAACTTCTGATAAGGTTACGGATTCAAGGGTATAGGAAACAAATAAGTAAGAACCTCGGCCATCTGGCTTCTGTATAGGCTATACAGTTAATCTGAATAAAAGAGTGCAATGAAGGAATTGCAGGGAGTCCACAACCTCCTTAAGAAATACTCATAGAGCCCCTTCTTGCACTCGACGAGTCGGTGCTAATAAATAAAGCAGGTAAGAGCTAAGTTGCCAAATGAACACAGATAATAAAAATAGATTTGACAATTTGAGAAAGAAAAAAACGCGAAAAAAGCCTGGTCTACGAAGAAGGGGACAAGACCTAATGCACCAAACCCTATTGGAAGAAACAGGTTATCGCGACTCATGAGTGCCCACTGTGAGCACCATACACGAATATTCTGTGTATTGCCTGCACTTTCTTTTTCGCAGGATATAGAAATTGCAGGACGTAGGCGTGCTTTTCAAGCAAGAATCTTCTGCAGATTTTTGCGACACCGAACACTGAAGGTTTTCGACCTATCCACGCCTGAGTTTGTCGCCTAACAACGGTTTCAGAATTCCAATACACCCCAGTGTTACGAACCTGATGCAGAGGAACACTTAGATAGTGTAGGGGGTCACGATCTTAACCTATGCACCCGAAAACACTCGGCCTCTTACCCCAATGACCCAACCAGAAACCTTTGGACTAACAAAATTTAGAGACGTGCCAGATACTTCGGAAAACTGTTCAGTTAATAGCAGTCTCGAGTGCAGTCTTCTTGTCAGAACAATAAAGAGCGACGTAATCAGCATAGGCCAAAATCTTAATCTCACATTGACCAAGCAAGAAACCTTGAACAGTAGTACTGTTGATAATGCTGAGAGAAAAGGGCTCGGTACACACGGCGAACAGCAAAGGCGACAATGGACACACTTCGCGAACAGACGATTTCAGTGGTATCGGTTTGGTTAACTCTTGGTAAAGAATTAGCATAGTATAGAACTCCTTTAGCGCAGACCTATGCCCTTGAGCAAAATATCAGCAATATTTGCATGCTTCAAAGTCGTGAACAAGAACTCTCAACAAACTTTACGAAACGCTTTAGCAAGGTCAATCTGAATTAGAGCAACCTGGTCAGTTTAATCTGATACTTTCTCTCATACTGAACGTGCAATATATATATGGTATTCTATACAGACCTGATGCATTAATACTAAGTTTGAGACTACCAGCTTAATAAGTCCCCAAAGTATTTAGCGAAAATTTTGTAATCTATATTGCAGAGGGAAATTTGATGAAGCCCTTGAACAGTCTTGAAGATGACTGTTTTTGCTGTTTGATATGAATACAGCATGACCAAAATAGAAAACGGGAGGTAAAAAACAAGCATGATAAGATGCTTAGAAAACTTCCAGCACAACAGGCACAAGGCAAGACAAAATGTTTTGTAAAGCTCACTAGTAGGACGATCCTGCCCAGGGTATTTCTGAGCCTGGAATTCCGAAATATCACATTTAACCTCGTAAAATGTGATAGGTCCCTCTACAACAGTGCGCTCCTTATCGTCGAGTTTAGGAAAATCATCGAGCAAGCAACAGAAACTTCATCATCCATTTCAGCCCTCACAACTCCAAAAGAGTTTCGGTACTATTCAAGGAAAGAATACAGAACTCCAGCGGCATAACTGTAGGTGAAACCATCATACTGAATTTCCAGTATTTTCTTGGGAGCAGCTGTGTCCCTTTCATCCCTCATGGCCCGTCGAGATGGCTGTTCGTCTAGAAACCTATCGAATCTTCACCTTATTAATGCCGCCCTATACCTCTAGGTTTCAGGCAACGCGAGCGATTTCTCTCTAGTTTATGTAACTCAAATTACGTACCCCCTATCTCACGAAAGTGATGCAATTTCAGGAAAGGAATCCTTGCTGAAGCTCCAATGCTGTGACCCACAACGGCAGGAGCTTAAGATTAAGATTATCGCTGAGGCCACGGTGACACCTTTGCCATTTGGCGCTGCGGTTTCCAGTTGGCGTTACGCATACAGTTGAAACTACAGCCTACCAGACCCACAGGCACGGAAAGGGTGTGTCAGTCAGGTAAGTGTAACACGAAAGAAAAAAAGCAGCCAATACTCTGAACTGAAAAAAGAAAGACAAAAAGCTAATGCCTTCGCACTGTAATCGAGTAAACTGAGTTAACTATTACCAATTTTTCTCTTTTCGGCGCCTGGTGTGGCAGATTGTAATTTTCACCACACCTTCTCTGATTTTAGCTGTCAGCGGTGTTTGAACCTAAAGGTGCGAGCGACTCACCACTGGCGCCACCTACCGTTTACAGCTCTACCGAGGCCAAGCGGACAAGCCTATAGTGTGGTGTGTGTGTGCCAGTGTCAGTTGAACGCTTCTTCTGCGCGGAGACGTGAAGCTGAGTAGTCGGGCACCATGCCTCGTTAATAAAGTTTGTCTCCGTTACATGAGCCCTGTGAAATGCCAGACGCCTCGCCCAACTTCCACCCAGCCTTTTCTCAGACTTAAGTCCTCGTCCATGTTCTCACAAAGGAAAGATGATTATTGGTTACGGTGCTGCTTTGAACAAGCCCCTTTGAGCTTTTCCGTTCTTGCTCTTTTTTCTACTTTTCCGCGAGTAAACGACGACGACGTGCCAGTGACACCTGGGCGCCGAAAGCGTTTTTTCCCAGCTCATCCCACCGCCTAAACGGGGCGCTGGTTGCGCCCGGAGAGTGGAGAAGTTCCGCCTACCTTTTAGGCTGGAGAAAGGCGACAGAAAAGCCTCCGTTTTCGTCCCCAGTCTTGATGCGGAATAACGAGTAGCCCACGCGGATCCTTCTGTCACTATAGAGTTTCGGCACGCATTTTCATGGCTATATCTCTAAGGTTATGTCTAATATTAGCTTTTATTTTGTGCTGGGCTAGTAAAGTTTCCTTCGTGTTTTCTCTTCCAGCGCGTCCTACTGCGAACTGTCAGCACTGTTCCTGTTAGCAACGACCAGTGACAGTTTTGCATTTGATTCCTTTAGCATGCAGATGGTTGTGCTACTGGCAACGTTCTCAGTTCACCGTGGAAACAACTTTGTATGCTCCTCTGGACACTACTGCATGTAGGGAAAGAAGGGTACAAAGAGTAAATATATCTACCGCGGGAAAAGAGCGTTAGGGGCCGCGGGCATCCATTCGGCAGAAATTCATTTTCAAGAAAATACGAAGATTGAGTGATTCATCTTATTGAGTAACAGCAGCTGGTGTCGCAGAACGATGGCGCAAGACGGCCAGTTCTTTTCCGGAGTTTGCTCCCACGGCCATATGCGAGGAGGGAGTTTCGCGAAGCCTACATGCTGCAACTGGTACCACACGGTGGATAGCGGAACCGGTTAGCGCCAAAATATAACAGTGTGGCAGGCGACCAGCAGGAAGTGAATTGCGAAAGAAGAGAAAGATGGATGAGGCAAGGCTGACACGGGACAGAATGGAAGTAATATTGATCATCAGGATGGTAACGGCAAACACATCAACGGGAAGAATGGAGGCGATAGAATAGAAGAAAAGAGGAACGCGCCGAGAGCTGCAGCTGGCTTTGATTTACGTCTTGATGCGAGGTGCTGCTGAATGCCCAGTAGATGAAGAGATTAGGTTAGGGAAATAATGCAAGCTTGTTAAGATATGAACTAAGCCGACATTTAATGCATCAGTCTTCATATTTGTTGAATCCATTTACGGTGATGCTGTGAAGATGAAAGCAGGTAAGGAAAAAATACAGCTGCTAAGGTCATATATATATAAAGGCTAGAGAAAGACATCTATGGGCGTTACTCAAACATGCGCAAGTAAAAATTATTGCTGCATTTCTTTAGGTTCTATAGTTGTGTTTATCACAATAATTTACTTATTTTTATGACATACAATTTGGCATGACTTTATCGAAGCTATTGTTATGATATGTGTTATGATATGAGGCGAGCTTCTTTGTCAAGTTCATTTAGTATACCACTCAACCTTTCACTCGCTTTTCACGCAATGTATTTGTATTTTTGCAGCTGCGCAGCCGAAACTAGGATCATTTGAACATGCGAAGGCTGCTGTTGGCGCTCACTTGGAGAGGCCTTTGTCCAAAAAAGCCCATGCTTGGTTTGGTGACGAGGGAGATAGTGCAGACGAACATAGGTTAAGTGTATGTATTTTATGACGATCCCACTACAGATCAGTATGTTTGTTATGGCTGAGTTAAATGATGAAAATAAAATACGCTAAAACTTGTTCTGTGTTTAAAGCTTTGCTACATCGACGCTAGGACGCAAAGCGCACTGCAGCGTGGAGGGTTTTGAGTGCCACGCGCGGCGCTATTAATCTGAAAAAAGGAGGGGAGGTAGTGCAAAAGAATAGCTGTGTTCTAGTCATGTAGAAGTATTTATATTAAGGTCACTGTCGAACTATCCGTGGTAAAAAAATCTATCCATAGTAATTTCCATACGGTACGATAGCGCTATCTTTTACTATCGGTAGTAATTTGGTGGTGCTATCGATAATATCAATGAACCGCGCGTACTCATTTCAGCATTAACTTCCCTGAGTACGTAAGGTAGCACGGCGGTGGAGGCAAATATGTCAGGACCCTCCATGGGTGGCAGCTCGGTGCTGAGTAAAAGAGCTTGATTTATTTATTTATTGTTTCCTCAAGGGTCCACAGGGGACATTACATGAGGGGAGCTTGATGCTCTTCTATTCTTCTAGAAAGTTTGAACAGGCCACTAATAAAGACAACTCCGTGGGGAACCAGAATTATGGAGGGACTAGGTAAGGGCTGGCAATTTACTTAAAGCCTTGGAGCACTGAAAACAAATGAATGCAAAGCAGGAAAGAAAGAGACGCGAATGATTCTAAAAGGGCATCCAATTTCATCGACGAGCGATTCAGAGTTCATCCTGCCTCAAGTCAAGAAAGAAAAGGAAATGGGAAGAGTGAATATTGGACTATTTACTGAACAGCAACAATGAAAATTTGCAGAGAAGCCAGTTAGCACCAGCGTATGGAAGAATCGTAATTGAAAGCGGGGTGCTGTAAGGAGGTGGAGCATCAGTGCAAGTACCTATAATTCCAATATGCTAAATTGATAGACGCCGTGAATAAAACAAATTCTGCGGCCGATTGATCTGAAATGGCCAAGTGAGTATACGTGCTGGCGTGTAGCTTGTCATGTCCCTTGCGGTTTGAGGCAAACGTGACTGGCAAACGTGACCGTAGATTGAGACAACGTGTGAATTGGCCGAGATGCGTTGTTATGGAGCGCAGGCAAAACGTTTGCGGTGAGGGAACCGATCCTGATGCGCGAGTTGGTGATGCCGAGAATGGTACGTAGGCCCAACATTAGGACCTGAGTGTATGTTCTTACAAAGCCAAAGTCCCCGGGCGCAATATGTACACGAATCATGACTATAAGGGTATTAAGAGCATCTACAAAAACTGCTGAGTTCAAAAGAATTATTTCCGGTTACGCGTCTGTCAAACGAAGCAATTCCCGATATCCGTTTCGTGTTCATTTACCTACTTATGCACCAGTTCTCGCTGCTGCACCCTAAGGGCTCTAAAATCCCTTAAAGAGAACGCGACCTAGCGCCGTAAGTACTTCCAGCTTTTTGCACTCTCCCACCTTGTTACGCCAGAGTTAACGGTGGAAGTAAACATGCCCTTAACTGACAGAAAAAAAAAATTGAATAGAGAAAAAGCCGATAGATAGTTCATCGGCTATAAGTGTTCTTTATTACACCTGTAGTGCGTGATATGGGGAATCGTGAATACTGTGAGTGATTCCTCAACGCCTTGCTAGTTCTTTCATCAATAGCATGATATTGATGGATGATACGCTAGCGCTAAATTTCAGTGCCTCTCACTGCACTCTAAGGAAATGTTTTTTTTTTTCTTTTCAAGCGATATTATTGTAAAAATTACGAAATACGACGTTTGATGCTATCGCTACTCGCGAGATTAAGGTATTCTTCTTTATCTTCCAATTTTTCCCAGAAAAGGGCAGACTACTTTTGCTCAATGGAAACAGTGTTTTTAGTTGAGAGGATTATTGTGTTGAATTTATGGAAACAAAGAAAGCGAAAAAATTAGTACTGGAACGAAAACATCAGCTAAAAGACTATCATCACGTTTTCTTTTATGGTTACAAACAACTGATATCTGTAATTAGAACTGGCTCGCAGAAAAAGACAAAAAAATAATGCTCATAAATTTCAACCGAAAAAATACCATTGGTTGCACGTACCACGCATTTCTACATTATTTTAAAGAGCTATATATCATCTACATGAGTCCGCTGTGGGACGTACATTGAAAAATATTGAACGAGTCAAAATGTTTAAGTTTCCAAAACGTCAGTACATCTCGTGATAAGTTTCTTTTGTTACTGATAAGAAAAGAAAAATGCCATTCGCCAACGTCTGCTAGAAATCTCAGATCTTATAGAACACTGTTATTTCTAAATTATTCTTCATTAGACGCATATGAAGATTCGAGGCTGTGTTGCTGTTTTTGCACTACAGCTAAAGAGATGGGTGTGTAATAGTATTCGGTGCAGGTCGTTGAGCGAGCTGAAGTTCCGGGATTGGTGTCTTTTTGTTTCCGTTCTATGAAATGTCAGCCACCACGGGCGGGTACTGGCAATGGAGACATATTCGGTAAGTCATGTAAAAACGAATGACACAAGATTGAAAAAGCGATTCACCTGAACTGGTTTCAGCATAAATAATTATGTCACGCACAGGAATAGAAGCGGGCCAAAAATGAGAAACTGAGCACTGTCATAGAAAAAAATGTCAATGAGAATTTTCTGGTTTTTGAGCCATAATAAATAAGAAATCACAGCAAAGTCGAACAAAAGTGTGCAGCGATATTCTCTAAGGATCAGTAGTACTTAAATATAGGGAAGGAAATTCTCAAGAAACCATAATTACCTTTGCTACAGTTAAAGAGAATGAACGTGCATTAACGTACGTGTCGATTTCTCGTTATTTCCTGCGCTATGTGCTTAGAATACATGTTAAACAAAATATGAGATCAGAATAAACCCCTCAGTCATCTACCCTTCAGCCCCTCTCACCAAGGTATAGCTACAAAGAGTTATCTCATGTACCGCACACCATCACTACACACCATGTTTCCTCTTCATGCCTTTTTTATTCGCTATGTGTGACGCTTGATATTGAAAGCATAAAAAAAAAAAGTTTTCTTTCGTGCCACGACGTCGTAAACGACAGCCTTTGTAGCCCCATCCCCAACCCTGATTTAACAAGAACTGAATCAAAGCAGACTGCCGCCAGTGGGTTCCCGGAAAAACGGCTTGAAAATTTAATTCATACTGCACGTCAGCGCCATGGACCTTTCCTTATCTCTGCTCGTGGAACGAATGAGAAATGAAAAATTCAACATGAGATCACCATTCTCTCCTTATTATCTTATATTTACGTGAGCGAAGATTCACACAGCTAATTCAATTCTCCAACAACTTCTTTGTTGTTTTTCTAAAGCAAAACTGAACTTCGCATTTCCTTTCTTGCACTTAAACATCATGCACTTTGTGCATGTCGGTTTACTTTTTACAAGGGTGAAACAAGAAAGATCAGTGAGGTACAACTCTTACTCCCTTTTTTTCACTGAGGCTGAGTGAAGGCCGACTTTGTGATGGCAGGGACGAAAAGCCGGGCCGCACATGCAGACTCTTTTCCCGCAGGCGTAATTCAATTAAAAAGTTAAATAAAAGTCAAGGGGAAACGGATTTCTCCAAGCCTTCAAAGGTGAACGCACTGTCCAGTTTCCAAGAAAGAATTAAGAGAAGATTACTCGTTAGAAATGAATGGCCGGAGGTAATAAAAAAAGAAATAGTGATTAGCCTTCTTTTGTTAAACTCCATAATGGAATTACTTCTTCCGGGATATATGACGAGCATGGAAATGTAAAAGGAGCGCTTTTGGAGTTGCAGTACACCTTTTCGTTTGTCTTCGTTGTTCCTGCTCATGAGGATTCAGCTAGCATATGCGCCTGCCTGCCTATCCCCACATTGTTGCCACAAGTTTCGCTGCTCTTCATGTATGTAGCCGCATTTATTCATAGGTATTGCCTCTAGTGAGCTCAACGGAATGTCCATTCGTTCTGATTGTTCGTATGAAAGTCCGGAAGAGGTGTAACTGTGGAAATAAAACAATATCAGTTCATTTCTGTCAATAATAATTTCCAGAAAACTTCGCGGTTTTTCACAGAGTCAGACGGTTATTCGTCGTGTATAAGGTTTGTTGTACGGCTATACAATAGTAGATGGAATACCCAAAATTTATGGCAGCTAGAGACAGCGCATGAAATCAGGGTATGTACTCTAAAGGAACACTGAGAACGACTTCATTCGCTTCTCTTTTTGTACTGACTCTAGTCTGAACCTTCGAAGTGCCATGATAGTTTTAGCACGTGTGGCATTCGGTCGCTTTGAGCGAATTTCTGAGACAGCATCCTTGATGCCACGGCAGTGGTTGGATGAGGATAAATCTTAATAACGACCCGTGTGCTCTGAGACGGTGATGCATGTTAAAGTTAGGATTGTTGAATTTAGTCTGCCTTTTTCCCTGTAGGTACAATTTTTCCCCTTTTACCTCTCCTCTGATAGTGCAGTGCAGGCATATATTTGCTGAAAGAATAATTTATATATGCATTTCAAATAATAACTTATTCATGAGCGACGAATACAGGGGGGTAGGAATTTGCCTGGCAGATGGCCCTTTGAAAAGCTACCTTTGTACGAATGACAAGGAGTACTGTCGTGAAATCGCGTTCTTTAATTGAAACAAAAACCTCCTAGAGACACCTCCCAAGTCGCAGACAAGGGCCATCCTGGATCTTGATTTGAAAGAAGTATTCTGGCGCACTGCGCCTCGGTGAAAACGTCCAACCCCACTCACGCAGAGGAAGTAGATATTGTATTAGCTGCAGCGTCTAACCCAAACGCCCGTTGTGCTCACGGGTTCCCAGAGCGCCTATCGAAACAACAACAGGTTGATTCACAGGTTGGGCATGTCATTGCTAACTAACGATCTCCCCAGCTAAGCATCCGTCATCTGGTTTTCCGGTCACCTGAAAAGACCAGGAGGAAATGAAGCCGCTCACCGGCATGCCCGAGCTCTTCCAAATCGGGCGTCTCTCCCTGATGACTATGGCAGGTGCTGTGACCTAATAGCTTAAGTAGTGTATACCGACAATCTCGCGCCGTACAGAACAGGCATGATAGTGCACCCAACACCACGTGAATCCCTTAATAGGTTAGGAGAGAACGCCCTTAGGAGACTACAAATAAGCACATATCCAATGCCAGCTACATTACACCAGTGGTACTGTCGTGACGCTGGGGCTATGTCGACCCGGCCTTCACTTGGTAGCGTGCAGAGACTCGGGGTTGAAGAAGGACTGAATCTTCGTAGTTGGTAAAATATATACAAGCAGGTTTACTGGCACTTTGAGAAATCTTATTTACATGAATATTTACATGAAGAAGAAGGGTACATCAGCAAAATGACAAGCGTTAAGAGTTCATAGCGAGAAGCGACTGGATGAGCCGTTTTCCCAGGGCCCAGAGCGACATTTCGTGCTCTGCAGCGTCCTTAAAACCCCCTATGTCCAGCCCCTCTCTGAAGATGCTGACCAACCAAATCCAGGGCACGCCCCTCAGGTATCGGCATCCAATCGAACACATCACTGCACTGATGGTCTGAAGCACTGACTGGTCCGGCATTCATTCGTTGGGCGTGATCACTTGTTGGCGGGAAAAGCTTGGGAACGGCGAGGAGAGGAGGTACATTTCTATTCTTCAGCAAAGAAACCACAGGCTGGTTCTGACAAGGGGTTTTACTTCTCAGAAACCCGAGTGCACGTGGCGCCGCATAGGGCTCCCAACATTGTCCCTTTTCGACAATTGCAAATCTTTCCTGCATTCCCGGGAAATCACTTAATGGCCGTATGAGTCATGCTCCTTTCTTGTCCTGCACGTCAGCGGACAAGTCACTCTGTCGTCTCCTTTGGATAGGAGGCATTCATCACTGGAGGATAGCACTTCTCGACTGGAAGGGTGAACAAAAGAAAGAAAGCACTTCCTGCTATTTCCCGCAGGGGGACGTTTCTTTGTGTTTTTCCAGACGTTCTCTTGACAGGGTCAATTTGGCATTTGCAGGTTGTCCACAAAGCAAAACATGCTTACAAAACAGGATTCCTGGAAACAGGCTCACTTAGAGCCATTGGACCATCACCACATATTCACAAAACTTATCCATGCCCACAGGCGAACAATAGAGCGCGCAATTGCGGATGCTTGGTCGTAACAGTACCCTTCAATATGCTCTCTGCAGTATCCACACTGTGGAGAGGTGACTAACCTCTACCCCATGCCGTGGGCATGCCAATTGTGTCCTATATTCGAACCCATTCCAAACCCATCACGACAGCGATCGGGGACTATTCAGCTCAGCGATGATCCTTACCGTCTGCATTGGCTGGTGGGGAGGGCTAGCGCTGTAGTAATATTCAGTGGAGTACCGGACTAGGCAGACCCACCAACTTGTTCTACAATACTCTGTAAATGAAGATATTTTCAATCAATCAATTAAGAGAAATGGCAGAGTTGTGGTAGCTGGTTGTAGGAGGGACAGGGGAGGTCATGGCAGGGCTCATGTTTAATGTGCAGATGCTAAAACTGGACAAAGTTTTGTCTCTAATTATGAATGTGAAAAGCCGCAATGGTTAACGCCTAACAGAAAACCTGGGTTGTCTGTGACCGTGGGATCTACACTGCAGAAATGTGGAAACGTGAACATTGCTGGTGCACAAGGTGGGTCACGATTGCTATCATTATCATTATCAAGTAAATTCATCGTCATTATCATTGCTAATTCTATCGCTGTCATTATACAACATTTTGGGCGAGTTGGTTACATGCATTCATTATTACAGCTCAAAGACGGCATTGCGCTGTAATAATGAAAACACTGTCATTTTTCCTAATTACAGCGTCATTGTCATGGCTATTATCACCCTCAGTCTAGATAAGGAGAATTATGATGTGCATGTCACAACTCCGGGCGTGGCGGTGTTGATAAAGCGCTCGGCTGATATCCGAAGAATGGAGGTTCGATTCCCTGTGGAGACCGGATTTGTATTCTTCTGATAATGTTATTTGCGGTTTCGGGTGATGACGTCATTTTACTGACTGCTATAGAGTGACCCGACGAACTAACGCCAATAGGATGAGCGATTAAACCTTAAAACAACCATGTAAAAATTACCTTAGAGTGAGCCTTGAGGGCACCGATCATTACTTCCCTGAGCGTCGGCGTAGACATTACGGCAGTAGAAGAGGCCACTTTTGATTTACTCTTGCTTAAATAGTCTTCCTGTGCATGTGGGCTTTCAATACAGTCAATTAGGTGCCTTTTTGTTGAATTATCAAATGCTAAGCGGCATGCAAAAGAAGATTGATTACGTGAATTTTCTTAACGAGGTACATGCTTTAGTTTCTCTCTATATATATCTTCACTTGTTATGAGCTTCGGTATTGCATGTTGATAGGAAGATGTAGTATATGCGCTCGTTTGTAAGCAGCATTCTTGTTTCACAAAAGTCACCCTGAAGGAATGCATAGTGGAAGATTTAGGCACAGGGAACGGAAAAAAGTCAGGCATCTAAGAATAACAAATGTTTCTACCCTGGATGCGTCTTTATATATTATATATTTCGACAAGAAGGTCAGGCTAAGAACGTACACAAAATTATACTTGCTCTGCCTGCAAAGATGATCTTGGAAAGCAAAATAGCGCACTTCAAAACACAGACACAGGAAGGGAACGACAACACAGCTGGCTTCACCCTTTTTCGCTTCTTCTTTATTTTTCATAGCCCTGCCGTTCTGCCTTGCTTTGACCTATATTGTTATCGTGCGCCTTTTAACTTTGCGTTCGGTGTTTTACGCCACGTGCAAACTCAGCAGTTGTTATCAATTCTTTCGCGCCCACTTTTCGTACATATATATTGTGTCACTCTCTAATAAAAAAACAGTTGAAGAAAAAAACTGCGCTGTGTTGTCGTTCCCTTCCTGTGTCTGTGTTTTGAAGTGCGCTATTTTGCTTTCCAAGATGATTTACCAAGTAGCCCGTTCTTCCACCCCTGCAAAGATGAGTTGGACCTCTCAAAACAAGCTCCACTCGCAAGAAAATAAAATAGTACCACATAATACTTCAGTACAATCCACTTTCATCTTCAGCCGGCGTTAGTTGGCAGGAAATATTCTTATAAGGAAACGCGTTAGGTATGAAGCCTAATCCAAACGCCCACTGACTCTTTTCTCCCACCTTAAGGCGAAAAACAAAAGTCAATATTAAGTAAGAAATAAAACACGTCGTGTGCTCTAATTCTACGATGACCCTTTAGTTATAGCGCTCACTGTCCTAAAGAAGCAGCTGCCAAAAAATGAATTTTTAGTATCAACAACTATCATTCTCTATTTTTACCAACTTTCTCCACCCTCTAGCTGATATTTGAAGAACAATATTATTCACAACAATGGATGTGGCTCATTTAACGGCTGTTTCCAAGCTAGAAGAGAAAATTTTCAAATAAGTGTGCAAGTCTGCTCGTTAGATTGACGGAGCGGATGTTCGTCTTCAAAATGTTTGCACTAGCTCCTCGTTTTAATCGTTTTTTTTTTCGATAAAACGTGAGTGGGAAAAAGGGCTAAGCAACTTTGCTAATCGCTGGTTGCTGAACGTGACAAAAATAGACACTCTGATTGGCTGCGCCGGTCGGGCATATGGAGCTAGGCCATGAGACGCCACGTTTTCTGATTCTGTCGTCCTCAGACACCTCGGAAAGCTGGCAGTAATGTCTATGCCGGCGGGGAAGTTTACAGCTTAGCATAGATAGGAAGAAGTCATTGATAAAGGATGCTAAGGAATGGTGCCTCGGTTAGTGAGACACAGAAAACCAGAGGATCTTTTCCGCACTGTAAACTTCCGGCACCCAATGGCCTGGCACTCACAGAAAAACTGTCTCACAGAACGCGCCAACAGGTCGATCACCGACTTGCTTGCTATATGTAATAATTTCGACCACAAAAACTTCGTCAATATACCGATGTTTGCACCATTTGCATTCAATAGCGCCTCCCATGATGCAACCGTATGCAGTCACTTGTACATTTTCCACGCTCGCACACCCGCTACAGCTTAAACACAATTTTCAATTTTTGAATCTTGACAGCCACCATACCGTCAAACGTCTTGTTTAGCCTAAGAGGCTTGTAGGATTGCCCACCTTCAATCGAGTGCTTCTCAAGAGTGCATCAAAGACAACTGTGCTGGCTACCACTAGCATGTTATCTATGCGGCGCATAGGAATGCGACATATTCTTTGAATGCTATTGCTCTGTTAACCAGTCAGGGGTCGCTGCTTGCTAGAAAAGGCACTCTTCCATTACATCATTATCACATGGTTCTTGCTAGAATTAGCGATGTCAGCATTGCACGCCTATTGCTACTGGGCGCCATTTTGTGAAAATTAAACAACGGCACGTCGATCGCCCAAACAGCCTTATCTCGGAAGGGAATATAACCCGAACGGTAGCCTTCGGCTACAGAAAGGGCATAAGTAACGGTTTCAAAACCACTGACACCATGAAGCAGGATGAAGGGTTGAAGCAGATGGTCCGAAAAGGCCTGCGTCGACCGCTTCCTTGAAGAGCAACACTTTCTGGGGCGTCGGAGCACCTATTTCTTTACTGCGAGCAGTAGTCATGCGACCGCACGTCTGCTGTCATATGAATTGTGGAATGCGCGCGGCTGGCATCTGTGACGCGTTACGGACTTTCCCTGCATGCCGCGCAGAACCCGGAATATCATTGACTGCTCCGGACTTCCGCCTGGTTTGCATGCGTGAGTACGCTTGGCGGCGGTCGAATAATTTTCCTTTTTTGTCTTTTCATAAGGGTGCGACAGACACTTTTAGGCTTTTCGTTTAAGAAATTTCTCTTTGAAGAAGTTGAGACAGCGCGCGAGCAACCGGGAGATGATATCGGACGTCTGGCGCAACCACGTGTTGCATTACTGTTTCTCCCGTAACGGAATTTTTTATATTTCATCTGAGTGCAGAGAGCACCTGAAATGCTTCATATTGGTATTCGAAGTATTCGAAGTAAAACTGAGAGGAGTACCGGTTTATTTCCTGGTCAATAATTGGACGGTATGCAGCTGTGATGTTGAAAAGGGCGCCTTTGTCGTTAAAATTATGTTGAGACACGAAATATATACCCGATGGTGGGATATATAGAAGAATTTGCCTCTCCTTATGCCCGGATCACTACATATTTCCTTCTTTTCTTTTCTGAATTTTTGCTTTTTTTCACCAGTCGAGAGTGGTTACAAAAGGAGACGTTGGGCAAGGTCATAGTCTCAGTGGGCATAAAACCAAGCCAAGTTAAAAGGAAAACAGTTACACTAAATGAAAAAAAAAATACATTAGAATGCTAGGAACGCTGCTTGGGCAAAATATTGTAAGCGCAGCACCTGTCACTTTAACCGCCCTTCAAGGAAAGGGATGAAGGTGGGAGTGATAGCCAGCCGTCTTAACCACTAAGCCATCGCGGTGGGGCATGTGATTGTTCCCATTGTACTGATTTCATCCTGAACCATTTTCAGCCGAGATACAGAAGGAAATGAGCGATATTTTGCGACTATGTGTAAACAGAGAAATGAATGGCGCGTGGGCTTGTTAAAAATAATCGTGTCATCTTTTTTTATGAGCGCGTTCACACAATGTGGCTTCAGAACTTCTTTGTTTTCTATAGAACACACGCTTATTAATGAGCCTACAACGCACGTGCGGGTTTGTGTAAACACCTCCCACTACGATCAAGCCTGTTTTACCACGCTCATTGCTTTATTCGTCAGAGAGTTAATGCGACGACTTGCCGTTGCTAGGGCGACAGGAAAACTAATTTGACCTGTCTCATTATTGCTTCTTGCTCAAGTAAATATGAGCGCGTGTCACAGAATTGGAACGCTGTCGCACACTTTTTTCGCATATTCCGCAGAAGCGAGACGTAATACGCAAGTATTTGCGTTATCGGACAGGGCAGAAACTTCAGCTGCAATATGCATTATAAAAGAGCAGAGAGAAGCTATTAATAACATGCACCAACCTATAATACTCAGAACAATTCACATAGATTTCTTAACCTATCGCTGTTATTTACGCGTATATATTTGAATATTTTAGTGTTTGTCACCCCGAACCGACACATGGGCCAATAGTGAGGACATACAGAAATACACGGCGTTAATTTAATGCCTTGAGGTATTCAAAAACGCACACAAGTGCGACTTTGCGTATCGCCTGCATGGATATGTTGACCGCATGATGGAGATTTTATTCCATGATTTTAAGATCAACTGCTATATATGATTGCCTTTTGCAAAGAATAACTTTACCACGCGAATTTTGTTGCATTCATTTCTTCATTGAAGCTGAAAGTAGCTTTTCAATACAAATAGCGCTCAGGAAAGCCATCTATACACAGATCAACTGATCAACTGATCAACTGATCTAAGGTTTCAAACAAAAATGCTGCAGGTGGTTGCAATAAATTGCATGTTGTTTGGGTAGTGTGGCGTGTCTTAGGGCATGTAATAAAGCCGGTTAATTACATATTTACCTCTGATATTTTAAATTTTGTTTATTCTTACTAGGGTCAAGTAGGTTAAGGAACAACAGATTAAATTTTAGAGGGCATTGCTTCATTACGCCCGAGTTTACCGAGATCAAAAGCGGAGATCACTTCACCTACAAGTCATAGGAGCGCTGCGAATGTTCCATGATGTCATACCACGTGACACGTCAAAACTCCTACCGCTACACCGCGCGCCGAACCCTTCCTCTCCAGTTGTGGCCATTTGACAATCAAAATGACCCGCTTCTCGCTAAACAGAAGAACCTGTCGTTGAAATGCGATTCTCATCGTAAAGGAGAGCCTTCCAGGGCCGGCTTCGTGGCTAAATGGGCTTGGATAGCAGCTGAAAGGGACGACCAAAATGAGAAACGGCTCGCTCAAAGACGGCTGCAATATCAGGAACGACGTCACCTCACAACATCGGCTGAAGTTGCGGCATCGACATCGGCATCTGCCACCGCTGCTACGGAGACTAGCTTGTTACCGAGGAGCTTACCAATCGCGGAAGTGAGCCAGTTACATGTCTATTTTTTTTATGAAGGAAGCTTTACTCTCAATAATAAGCTATGTGAGTTCAAAGACAAACTTGCCATAGTCTTGAAAGTGCGTGAAGCATAATTCTGCCGGTAGATAAAAAACGCACTCTTCTTGGCTTGCGATAATTGGTTGCCAGGCCGAGAGCAGCATACCTCAAAGTGAGTATATACAGGATAACACTGAAAATAAATAGAAATGTTTAAGTTAACACGCGTGGTGGAAAGTGCCTCGTTTTAAATTATTTTTATCAATATGCTTCGCAAAGCACACATGTTCCTTCTGTGCAGAAAGTGGTTCAAAGCGCTGAAATATGATGGCATGTGAACTCAGTCAGACAGAAGATTTATGTGGTTTTTTTGTGGTGTTCTATATGAGTAAGAAAATGTTATTACTTTTGGATATAATGCTCAGAGGGCGGACACCGTTTCCGCAGTGTGTTTAGCAAACGCGGGAAGTTGAGTCACAGGTGTGTTTGCAAAGCCACTATGAAAGGGAAGGGTCGCGTTTCATCACTTTCGCCGGGTTCTAAGTATATTGACACGCTGCCAGCGACCACTACGAGTCAGAATAGAACGCAGAGGTGCATAAAGAGACTTCTTTGTCTCTCTGTCTCTCTCTTCATCTTTTATTCTCAGATGAAGTAAGCGGAGCTGAATATTGGTGGGCACAGAGGGACTCCGAGCAGTCGTGAAACAAACAGTCAAACGGAAGTCAAAAAATTCGCCAGAACTGCCGCACATGGATGTTGCAAAGGCAGTGAAAACAATTCACCAAGAGTGACGCACGTGGATGTTGCAAAGCCACTAAAAACAATTAACCTGAACGAAGGCAAGGGGATGTTGCAAAGCCGGTAGCGAACGACCCGAAGTTACGTGTGACTGAGCCTTCTTGCTTAAGATATGGCGTTCGTTCATGGTTATGTTTCACACTAATTATGAGTACTTTCCTGGATATTTTTTCCGCGTTGTGTAGCTAAAATTTTATATTCGTATAGAACAGAGACGGCATTAGACGAAGCAAATATGGGTTTGTTTGCTAATTAGACAAATTGGGTAAGTTCACCAAAAAGAATATTTTCCAGTAATGTTTTGCCTTATGCTTCTTTATTTCTTTATTAAATATGTTCATGCTTTGGCATGGTGCTTACGCATTACTTACACTTACACGCTACGGCTCTTACACATTAAAAAAAAAAACAATTTATTACTATGGAAAACATACCATGTGGTTGTTAATGCCTTTCTCTCCTGTAAATCACGCAGGCCTCATGTTTAGCCACGGCCATAGAATGCATCCAACGCAAAGAAAACCTGCGATTCACTCAGTCAAACATTCAGAAATCTTGCCACATATCTTAATAGTTATGGGAGCATATAAAGAAGAAACGCTGCCGTCGTTTTCAATTCTCAAAAAAGGGTTTTCGGTTTTAAAGTTGTGCTTTGCTTTTTCTGGAAAAGCGAATATTTTTCCTCTTAATTTCAACAATTTCAGTGGACATCGTGCCACTTCTCCTTCAGCAGCACCTCAGAGCATGATTTAAATTCTTGTACATTGATAGCTTTGCTTTCTACACATCAATGAAGAAACAGGGAGAGAGAAAGGAAATGATAACAGGTTACCGAAATTTCACGACGAAGGGTCCACGTTAGCCTGTTAGGTGATGTAGAGGATATAATATTGGTGCCATTTATGACAATCCTTGTCATGACTGGTACACTGCTTATGGTCTCTTCGTAGCTATTATTAGGTCACAAGAACTTATGTATTAGGAAAAGGGAATATCCCGCCATTGTGTGGCATTGGTGTTTTTGGAAAAGTTCTGTGGGGGATGAGATGAATGCATATCGGCGTGTACCTTTTATGATTGCATGCATCCTGAACTCGGAATTTGTTAATTTGTTTCCAGGCAATACCGTTGTTTATTGGTATGTTTATTTCGGAAGCAAATCTCCTTGATATGGCGTCGTGGGCGAATTGTTTGTGCTTTATTCGGAGGTCGTCAGCCGTGCTAGTTGGCGACAAATAATTCCGAATCACAAGTTGGTTGTGCAGTGAGGAGTTCTGAGGCTATCGTCCAGGTCACTCGCAGCCACGGACTCCAGCCGACATTCAATCTTGAGCGAAGTTTGAGGCAAGGACTGTGGTGAGAGAATACTCCGCACTTGAAGCTACGGAGATGGAGAAAGTGTTCGTAATCGTTTTCTCTGTTCTAAGAAATAAAATTCCGCGTTTTACGGCTTAGAGTAAGCTTACTATACGTGCCAGTGGTATTCATTTATTTCATTATTTGTATTACGGACACTAGTAAAGGTGTGAGCACATGCTACCGAAGTTTAAGTCTAAATCAAAGATTTTAGTTTAGACAACACAGTTACAGTTAGTTGTCTATGAGAAAGACGAAAACGTAGATAAATCCGTGATGAAAAGTCGGCACACTCCTTTCTCCAATTGAGAAGCACAGGGCAGTCCGAGTGGAAAACACAGACTCAATGCGTCAACAGTATGGGTAGTTGACACCACATTAGATTATATTAAATTCTTTTTTGGTGACGCAAGAAAAAACGCAAAAAACAAAAAAAACAAAAAAAAAACAAGATAAGCCCGACTAGAATATCTACGCCTAGATTGACAACAATTAAAAAAAGATGTTTTTTTTTTTTTGCAAGCTTGCAATGAATTGCTTTCATGAATAATACTAAAAGCAGGATGATGATCATTTAAAAAATTGGAAATTTTCTAAGTTAGTTTCTCGGGGCCGTAAGTAGTGAGTATTTATTTTTTATTGTAATTTGTGTGTTGTGTGTTGTAGTTGAGTAATTTCTGGACTTAATAGTGGTAAGATGCGGCTGGCTGGAATTGCATTTGTAAGTAAGTATGGCTAACGGTGTCTTGTTGTTTATAACGTTCTATAGCGTATGTCTGTCTAAGTAATGAACCAGTATGGCTGAGGTAAGGTGCATGGTCTAGTAACCGTATAAATATCGCTTGCAACAAGTATATGCTTTCTATGTTGGTATTGGCGCCTGGCCCCAAACAAGAAAAAAACATAATAGCGCAAATCCACCAGTGCAAAATATAGTAGTTTTTACAGCCTGTTGTGTAATAGGTTATTTATTCAGTATATAATACCGACAGATCTACAGATATCTACAGGCACCTTATCAACGCAAGGTGACCTGTTTAAATGCTCGTGAACTGTTGCGCCAAGATATGTATGTGATATGACATTTTCGATAGCTTCTTCGCGAAAGCGAATCAGTCCTTACTGTTTGATATACATGTTACGCGCTCGGCATACAGTACAATTGGTTCTTAGTATTCACTTCCGGTTCATTTACATGGACCCATGCAGATAAATTTTTACACTTGTTATGGCGTCAGCTTGTAGAGCGGCTAGATCTAGTGAAGAATAAAGCTCCATATCAAATAATTCTATCTCCCTTGTATCTTTGTATCAGAATAAGCAACGATATAGACAAGAGAAGACCACAGGACACGATACACTGTAATAGCACCTGCAAGAATACGAATATTGGCCGTACTTACAATTGACCTCTCGTTGCTGGTTTGTGTCTTTCCCTCAGGCAACCCCAGAAGGTTACTTTAAAGCAACATCCTGGTCGGTTGCCTTTTAATTGCACTGGGGGGTTTTTACCTTATAGCACATATTCATTAGAAGCTGGGAAGTGCGTGAATTTGGCTAGTTTTGTAGAGCGCCAGAACTAGAGCTCCCACTCCTCCGAAAATTCCTGTTCTGTCCGTCCGTCCGCCCGCAGCTCCTGCTGCCTCAATTATTCATCTATATTGCATCTTAGACTTTCTCCGTATTTGCTACTGGTTCATATATGCCTTCAGCCGCATGAAATAACAACCTAAAGTACACGTTTATTGCCTTGAGTAAATGGCACATTAAAGGTTTAGGTAAATTTACGTATAAGCTTGCTCTGAAACGCTTGGGCGTGGTCGGAATAGTACAATTTTTAAGCCACAAGATAACTAAATAAAAATCAAAGAGTTAGAAATTCGCATCATTTCGCACATAAATACGTACAAATGTTGCAAGAAAGTTACTATCGGGGAGAAGCTGCATTCTTCTATTTGCTATTCGGCAGCAGACAGATATAATACCGTGTTTTAAAAGTTGCTGTAAAGCATAATAAGCAATATAAAGTGTCAAAGGCATGCAACCAGTCTTATTTCTTAACTGGTTTCAGTCTTTGCATGATATCACCCGGAATAGCAGGAAATTGAATTCGATACCTGCGTGGGTTTCGGCAATAATAGAAAGACAGTATCCCCTGCCACTCGCAAGAAGGAGCAGGAGCATAGCAAATGACGAAATGATTCATAAATTGAAGCGGATGAAAAAACCGTGAGCACTGAAATTTCACGATTCTGAGATGTTTTACACGCACCTTTCTCTGCGCATTACAGGAAGCGCCCACGAGCGCCAAAAATAGGCACTATCACCGGAAGTGGCATCGGTTGTCCCTAAGAAACGATTGCGACATTAGCAAACACGAAGGCGTGAATAGCGACAGCAGCTGATTTCAGAGCACCTCTGTCTTCCTCCTACGCGTAACGGTGCATAACAGGAAGTGAAGCCATAAAGAAATTCTCCCTCCAGCGATCGCCTTGGAAAAAAAGGGAGAGTAATGGAGAAACATACCAGATCTTCCGGTCGATCCGGCAACGCCGCGAGACACGGCTTGAAGAAAAGTAAAACAGGAATGTTGGGGCTTGTTTTTCACGATTGCCGTGAGTGGGACGCTTTCAGCAGCGGTATTTTCGTATCGACCTGCGCCGAGAAATTTCCCATATACAGCCCGCAGGCTACATACATGTACACATAAATACATATATAAATATAAATTTGTTTTTATTTTCGAGCTTTATACAATATTTGCAAATCTGCGAATCGTACACCATTTCCGTTTACACTATCCAACTACGTAAAGAAATGCTAGAGGCGATTCTAAGCACAGACCACTGTTATTGTACATAGTAACCAATTTTTCTTTCCAAGGAGTATTGAACTTTGAGCAATCACAGACAGTATCCTGGGTACTGAAAGCTAAGATGTATTTCTCGGTTAAAAACATCCTGTGTCGGGCTCGAACTGTGCTCTTCAATAACCTGGCCTTTCTCAAGAAATGAACGCTTCCTTCCTGTATCATCCCAGGAGGATTATTAGCATTGGCAGTTGCGGAGCGCCATAGGCAGTACGTCATAAGATGTTTTATTGCTATAAAATGTTTCAAAGCTTTCGAGCAGTATGAAGCCATTTAAGTTTCCATTGCGCGTGGGCGTCACTACACAATTCTGTGTTAGAATGAAACTCGGTGTAAAGAAAGTTTAATGTTTAAAACTACAATCGCGGAATTTATGAACTTTAGTTATTTTAGAAAATACCTCAACAGTTCGTGATTCTATACAGCTTGTCGATTACTTATCTAATATTACGCTTATTAATTATTTATTCAGTGGTCACTACTTCAGGATGAGTGACGTACTTCAAAAGACACAGAAGGAAAGGCTGTAGAGGCAGCCCAAGAGGCTGTCAGGCGACGCTTTGCTTCATGAGTAAAAAAAAAAGCGAGTGTATGAAGTACTACGTAATTGTGCCAAACAGAAAAAGCTTTATCCTGTGTGATGTGACATGGTTTACTCCGATCTCAGCTTATGTTACCAAGAACAATTGCAGACTGTGCAAGATCACACTACTGGAGGGGACAGGGACGGTGAATCACCCATTCATTATCCAATGCCGTCTTTTTGCCCTGTAGACATTTCTAAATGAGAATGATCCTAACAAGCAGCAGGAGCCCACCGTACATCAACAATGAAATGCAGTCATATTTGGTACATAGCCTGTGCTTGCAGCCCGCTCAGCACCACACGTATAGAACTGCGTTCGCAATTGCGTCATATTGGTACGAACGATCAAGGAAAAAGAAGCAGGCAGTGGCACGCACAGGGAGGGCTCGCGCTAGGCCCGCTAACATTTCATTAAAGGTCATCCCACTCTCATCGACTATCTCTCTGTCCGCTGTTCTCTTTTCATCGGCTTGCCGCTTCGTAACAATATTTTCGACTGGATATACTTGAAAAAGTGCCGCAAAGTCTTCATCTAAAATCCCAAACGAAGCCCAAACCTATGAGTTTTAAGGCTGCCTAGGCCGCAGCATGGTTTAAAAACCAAGGTAGCCTTAAATCGGTCAAGAGGAAAGAAAGCTAGATGAAAAGTAAGACATGTGTCAGCAGACAAAAAGGGCAACTTCGTTACGAATACGTATAAGGCAGTAAAACAAATATAAGATATTATACAGATCTGTTTAGGACAGCCCAAGTCAAGGTTTTAAATAATAGAGAAGCAGTATTGCCGAGCCGATAAAAAATAATAATTAAAAAGATTGCTAGAAGCCACGCAAAACAGAAAACTGCTCCATGAAAATCTGATAAAGGGTTTGTTGAGCGATTCTAAGAAGAATGTTACGAAAAACTGGGAACCCTACAAGCGTAATGTTATATGGCATTGAGCTGCGTAGAAGCTGCTATAGCGCGCTATTACTGTTTTAGTCTTTTAGAAAGGGGCCGTCAGTGACTAGAAAAATTACATTCCCGGTTACTTACAATGCTTTAGGAGAAGGTGATCGCTAATGCATCGGCTATACTTCATACTGAAATCAGCCGAAGCACAAGGCATGAATTTGTGAAGGCGTCGCACGGCTTATAATTCTCGAAAGGGCACCGACTCTATTCAAGCCGATAGTCTCCCGGACTTTCGTCTGGTCTACATAAATGATATAGGGTTGTGAAACAAATTTGATTTGATTTCACCTGATTATACGCCATATTTGAACTTTCCTTACCGGAGAAATGGTCATATTACAGACAGCCCTTTATGACAGGCGTCCCAGCTTAATATACAAAGAGCTGCTAAATGCGACAGATTGTTTTAGCCCTGGGAAACTATCTGCTAGCTTTTTAGACTTGCGTATCGTAGTTTGATATATTTCCCTTTGCAAGCTTAGCTAACAACCGACAGGAAGAGCAAGGGTTTTTTACCTGGCTCATAAAGTCGTCATAAACTCGTCTTTTGCTGCGCTATAGTGCATTGGAACTGTGTACCAACAAGCCCAAAAAGCCACGCTACGTGGTATTAGCCTACGACCGTTGAGTACTTATCAATGAAATGTTTTCGCATCTGTTTCGTAGTCTCTGGAAAATAAAATGATGGCTGTAATAATGAATACAAAGGTCATGCCATTGATTAAAGTACTGTATATTCGCTCCTTCTTTCCTCCTTGAGCTTCATTTACTTGAGGCGTCATAGCTTCATCGCTGCAACAAAATATATCTACAAAGGAGCGAATAATTCGCGGTTTCTAAACCTCTGTAATGAAAAAAAAAAATGCCAAAAAGTTGATATCGCAGCTGTTGCTCGGCGTTTGGAGCCGGAATATATCAGAAAATTAGAAACGAAGGTCAGATACATTGTCTAGCAGTGACAGGCAAATATCACGTGCTCATCCATAAATTGTCTGATGCGCCATTATAAAATAAAACACCATGAAACCTTATGTGTTTATAACCTTTACGTATTTTAGGACCAAACAGTTTTGTTCAGCGAATGTCGTCATATGCTGCGTCGTGGGAAGGAGAGCGAGGTGCATAAAAGAGGTTGTTTCCACATGTTACAAACAAACATGACAAAAACCTCGTGGCATATCAGCCTCGCCTTCGAAAGCAGTTTCGCTCGATCATCACCACCTTACATGCTTAATAAGATGAAGTGATGGAGTGAATCTAGTTGATTTATGAATATTTAAGCAAGCTTAGTCTCCTTCCGTTTTTCTAACTTAATCTCACATACCGCTCCGATTTCTGTATATGCCTAGCTCCGAACAGCTCGTATAAAAAAATAGATTGGGTCACGCGCCTGCTAGGGCAATTATGCCGGATGAAATAGTTCCGGCATACAACATTTAAGTTGCAGGCATAACCCATCCCATAAACAACAGCGGCTACAAAGCGTATTTACTCATTTTGTTTAGGTAGGAGGTTAAATACAATTAGGCAGCATATCTCTCCACTCAATGTGCCGACCATCCCTCTTATTCTACATGCGCAAAAGAGCCTTCTGGGCTACTACTTCTCTGGTATTGTAAATCTAGAAAATCGTACTTTTTTTTCAAAAATTTGACTCGCCTCGATACACTATTCTTATTATTGCAGACGCTGCCCGCTGTTCTTTTTTACATATCGGCACACAATATAGCTCAAAATTCGGAACGTAAAATCATCAAACAACACCCAACGATACCTCGTGATGAAATAAGAAGACAAAATTTGGTAGTACTGTTAAGAAATTTCAATAAGTCGCGACTTTACAGTGACAGCCTTTGAGGTAGTAAAGGCTATAGAAGAAAAAAGGAAAGAAAGAGTATCATTTTTGTAAGATTCCTACGCAATTGCTTGTATAGACGCGTTGCGTTCACTAGCCGCCGCTGCTGTTGACAGCAGCCGGGAAAAATTCCTCGAGGTTCTCTCAATGCACGTACCGAAAACAAAAACAGAAATAATTGAATAACATAAATTTTTCTCCAATTTCCTTCAAAACCAGTTCCTTTGCATGCCACGTGGGCGCGCAAAGCATAGACCGCGACCCGTCGTGAACCATGCGCGTTTTAGAGGCATTTCGTGAAAGCGCTTCGGTGCGTATGACAATGCGTGTTGGGACCGTATTGATGTAACAATAATAACAATAATTAAGATATGCATAAAATAAACAGTTTTCTTTTTTTTCTAATTTACCGAATGGAAAGTTGGTGCTGAAAGCACATCGCGTGTACTTTTAACGCGGAGCTTAAGGGTCATCCTAACTTTTGCAGAGTACATTGGCGAAATCTAACTAAGTCATATTTATCAAAGTTGCAATTGTTTCGAAATAGTTCACGCATGCACAGTGAAGTCAAGGGGTGTAGGAAAGGAAAGGTGCTGGGGAGAGGAAACTTAAGACTATTTATTTTTGGCCTGATGACTTTACTTGTTGTCGGTCCTCAAAAGATTTTACTCTTGTAGCTTCGACAAAAGGTCGTTGAGGATACCACTACACTTTTCTAATCAGATCTCTTCCTTTTGCAACGAACACAAAAGCAGCCAGCCTTATTTGTGAAGGTTTTCATATATAGCAAGACAGTTCAACGAACGCATTCATAAATGATTTGTAGAGCCTCGTAGGCCGCTTGAAAGGAGTTGGATTGTTTCTTTACTTTTCCGAAGGGAAGCAGCTTTCGGACGAATTGCTTAGGGAAGATGAATTTCACGTCTTATGATTGGCATTAACGTTAAACATCTCTTCTCTTCAGGTACGGAGAGCGTAGGCGATAATAATACGAAGGCATCTATTTGAGGACCGAGAAACTTTCGCAAGGCACGAGAGGGGAGGCGATCTTCAAGTACCGCGCAGAAAACCGCCGACGTTCTAGTGGCAAGAATGCCAAGCGTTCACTCTCCTACCGTAGTGTCGACATGCCGTTCTTTTTTAGGCGATGGGTTCACGTTATTAATCTCTTCAGATTCGGGTTTGATTGTCTTTCCGCAGAGTGCATCGAACCGATATATGATGTGCGAGCTGCGTTAGACGCGGTCATCAACTCTACTTCTGATTTTTGGGAAACGATCTCTCGCTGGAAACACCTCAGCGTTTTTCGTTAAGCTTCCGACCCTTTTAGTCACGTTACATACACTTACTGGGAGCATTCTTTGTTTTTTTGAGGGCACAAAGCGAACTTCTCTTCTCGGGCTTTGATTTGGACACTAGTTCGATGTCGTTTTATGAAGCGAGCGCTCCTTGATTGATTCCTACTTACCACGTGCACCATTCGGCCATTCGTTCCTACCTCTCGAACCTCTCCTCTCTTGATCTTCTCCTGCAAGGATCGTACAGCTGCTATTGTCAGATGTACTTACGATGGTGTGACTGACCTTTCCTAGAGTCTGTAAGAAGTGGAAGCGTTAACGGAGAAATCAACCACAACTCAATCTGCGTGGTTTAGAACTTTATGCGAAACCCTTACTCAGTCAGGTCGGCGAACTCTTCTAATTGAAAAGTGCGGAAATGAATCCGCTAAATAAAATAGAAACATAAGCGCCTGCGGGTCTAAGCGAAGGATGTTCCCGGAATTCGGGGTTTTCGTTGACTCATCAAGCGCTCCCATCTTTCGCCCCCCTCGGCCACTTATAACCGTTCCTCTAAAGCATTGCTGCATCTTTGCAGATTCCCGTGTGGTTCGTTGCTCTCTAGATCGTGTAGATGATGAGTTCTCGAAGGCCGTTGGCACGAGAAATAATTCGCCCGTACACGTCTATCTCGCGTAGCATCGTAGTCTGCAAGTGCATAGAAAGAATCGTCGTAAGTATAATGACTGTAGCACTTGGGCGGACACTGCAGAAAACGAAATTGTTTCAAGAGGTGTTGCAATTATTCCGCTTGGAACAATGTCATATGTAGCTCAAATAAGCCCCCCCCCCCCCCCCCCCATATTACAACTGTGGAAATATAGATACAGCACAACCGCAACGAAAGCATTCTCTGCCAAAATAGAATCGAATTTACAGTATATTTATGGCGCCTAGTCTTTATTCAAAATTCACCGACTCTGAAAAGGGTTTAAAAAAAAAAGAAAATACCTGCACCATACACACGAATATAATAGCTAAAACGATAATTGGACATTCGTTTTTAGTTTTAATGCTTGAAGTGTAAAGGTAAATTATGCAGAAACCTTTGCTGTACAACATCTTTAAGGCATCAAACTCCAGCACTCGCATTTTTAATATTTCTGTATTTAAACAATTTTTTCCTGTGCTTCTTATAACAGACATGGAAAAAAAAAAAAAAAACTGTGGACTCCCTGACAACGCTTTTGAAAGTTCGCTGGTTATTTGGTTAGGCACTTTTTTTCTCTAGTTGAATGTGCGCTGTCGTCTTAATTTTAAACCTCATGGACAGGTGTGGTTTAAGGAGACGTTTCGAAAGCGAACTGGTG
This sequence comes from Amblyomma maculatum, assembly GCA_023969395.1. Taxonomy (NCBI): domain Eukaryota; kingdom Metazoa; phylum Arthropoda; class Arachnida; order Ixodida; family Ixodidae; genus Amblyomma; species Amblyomma maculatum. The sequence continues at coordinate 307,428 of JAJIZL010021083.1, read as the reverse complement.
GTGGATCTAAGCGCTGACAACCATCATGATTCGGTAAACATTGCTTTCAATGTTCAGTTGACAACTGCTCAACTAATTGCTACATATTGTGGTACAGCACATCCTGCAGATGTAACTCTGCCATTGATGAGAGCGCAGATTGAGGCGGCGCGAGAGTCCCGTGGTGGCAGGCCGCGGGCCACTCCACCGCTCCGCCTTTGGTTCCAGTGTGCAGCTCAAAAGGTTTCTTGTGTGCTTTTTCTTTATAGGTCCGAGTTTAAACAACAAAAAATAGTTCGTTGTGCTGTACAAGATCCTGTACAAGAAGTACCCAGGCACGAAGTTTTTACATTCGTCTTAAATTACTTCCTTTTCGTTGAAAAAAAAATATTCGCATAATTTTTGCGATAATGCAGCGATATTCTTGAACCACTATTTAATGTTCTTATATTTTTCCGCGTTCGTGATTAAGTCAGGTTTAATAATTGCGCAAAGTCACTAAATGTTATCATTTGCACTGAAGGAAAAAAAAATGTCACCTTTTAAATTGACATATGACAGGCAGAAGACAGGTTATAAATCAGGAAACTTCTCAGGAAAATTTTCTCACTTGAAAACTAATCAGCTGTGGTTTCCCTAGACATCACGACTGAATGATTTCGCCTTTTCTTTGGCATTAAAGAAGCGCTAGGGCCCATTAAAAATAATCTAGCCCAAAAAGAGTGAGCTCATTTAGCAGCAAGCCGTTTTGAGTGCGAGCATGTTAGTAACGAGATTTCTTCATTAATCTTCAACACATGGTCAACATCATATCTTTGGCACACAATGGAAAGTAGCCGGTAACGTAAATCATATTACGCGTCAAAAATTACGATCAAGTTCCTTTGTGAGTTTCTTAATCTTTTTCGCCTGGTGACAATGTTGATTTCAATTTGCTCTAAGAGGAAAGACTACACGCTGATCCGCGATAAAAATAACTCTAAACGGCGAGATGCTTACATAATCTGTAATTCAAGTTTCTTGGCGTTGCGCTTGCGCCTCTTTTTATATATCAGACATTGTTTTTACTATACAGCAATAAGCTACCCCTTCATCCAGCTACCGGTGCTAGACTACCACGCGGCGGATATAAGGCCCCGCTTTGACCAAGCTTATGACAGTGCCCGCTTGCCCTTGGAGTAAAGTGACTGGCACAAATTCCTATAGTACCGGAAGTATGATTCTTATTCCACCTTTATACCTCAAATGAACAACCCGAGTTTCATCTCTTCCCAACTTTCTCATATCACTTTGTCTCGTTATGTAGCACAAACCATCAAAGAATCACTGCTCGGACACGCCAGCGGCCAGCTGTTACCTGCAAGCGACTTGCTCTTGATTGTTTCACTCACAACGCTGACGCTAACGACGGACTCTCTGGGTAGCGAAGTCTTTAACGGTGTCGCTTTAAAACGTTTTGTTTTGTACGCTGTCGTTTTGTAACGCTGTCGCTTGAAAATTCATAAGCGAAAAAAAAAAAAAATAAAGAGCACTGCAGAATTTGCAGTGGAGTAATGAGAGCGCACGGATGCTCCTGTTGGTCGCTTCTGGTTGCTTCTAATTGCTTAATTCACTTCTTGTTTACCAATTTTAGTCTTTGTTGCTTTCAATTAAAATGTGCACCAATCCCTTCCTATGCCCTTTTTCGGCTCGACTTCAGGTTACATGATGTCACATCCTTGACGTCACCTTAATTGACTGATTTAATTAACTATTTAGTATTTGATACATCTTGACGTCACCCTAATTTACTGAATTAAATATTTTAGCATTTGATATGTTCAAATGTGGCGCCAAGCCATTGGCTAATGAGACCATTTTCGCGTTTACTTTTACATTTTTTGCCTGTAAATAATTACCTAAATAACTTATTGGCTTAATTATTTTTTCGGACACAAAATTACGTCACCCTCTATCTATTGACATCACTCAAACTCTACCAGTTCTTTTATATTCTTTGCCTCTAATTAATTACATAATTTCTTGGCGTAATTATTTTTACGGAAAGAACTTTGCGTCACCCTGTATCGATTGATACCACTCATTAACCTCTAGCGCTTCGTAATTACTCACAACGGCTGCGGACACGATTTCGCAGACGCGGTCTGCGGAAAGAAATAAGCTTGATCCGCGCCGGCGACAGTTTATTTTGTTCCCTATCAGGCCTGTTCCAGTGATAAACCCCTACAAGCCCGAAGTAGCTGCCGCCTGTTCAAGTGGGCAACACGGCAAGAATAACATCAACACTTTACAACTCCGGGAAGGCCCGCGAAATTGCATACTTCCGCTGATCCTCAGCTCTGCTGCTTAGCGTGCCAAGCGTCATCTGCTATGCTATCCCTGGTGAAAGAAAAAGCTGCTGCGTGATGGCGCTTTTCAACAATCGATAGTGATGGCGCCTGGCGGATGCGTAGTGCCTACCAAGTTAACCGCGCAGTCTCTTAGGGCTAGCGCTGCGTAACTCAAAAGTGGCAGAACCAGTGCAGGTATTTTTTGTCTCTAAAAAAAAAAGAGAGCTCAATCGATGCAATTTCCATCCCTCGCTTTTGCTTTTTAAATCACGATAATGACTACAAACTGATTTCAAGCACTCTTTTTATCTGAAAGTCATTTGTTCAAACCCGATTTGTATTCCTACGGTGTATTTCTTCTATGCCTCGTGAAAATTCCCGGAGTACTAGACAGAAAAACAAGTTAGCTGTCGTGAGTGTGAAAGGAAACAGGGCTTTGCTTACACAAAAAACACCACAGCGAGGTCATAGCAGTTCACCTAAACACCATTAACGAGGGACATAGCGCAATGCAGGCTTAATTACCGATTGCAACAGTATTAAAAACAGAGCCAAAATACCGAATACGCAGGACCTAAAGCAGCAATAAATCATAAATCAAATAGCGGAAGATTAAGTGCACTCTGCGTAAAATAAAAGTGTGCTCTTCACTGTAGCTAAAAGGGAATCCGCGATGATCCTGAACAGACTTCTCCGCACTATATTTTGTTTGCATTTCATGCTATAGTGTTTATTTCATGCGCTATGTTATTTTGTGGGTTTTTGATACAAAGACAACACGTGCAGAGGAGGAGAAAAAAAGAAACCAAAAAAAGTCGCACAGTGCCAGCTGTTAAACTTGGCTTAGGATTATTCTCCAGATGAAATCGTAGGTAATTGTTTGCTTTTGATATTTTATACTTGCGAAACAATCCTTCTGTAGGATGGTTGTTGGCTGGATTAAAGCTATTATAAGGAGCCTTCCTCTGCAGAAAGAAATTTGCGTTAATGTTACTGGACGTTATGGTTCCCGAAACAAGCACACCACAAATTGAAAGCGACTTGAATATTCCTTAGCAAATGGTAAATTTTCTGCTCTGGGGAAAATATTGCCGACATCCGGCAAATACTCACGCAGCTGATAATAATGATTTGACCAACGAATCACTGTTATGTGTCCATGCCATACGACAGTCGACAAAGCCGCCTATGGTAGTTAAGAGTTTTAATGGGAACAATACCGTGTGTTAAATTACGATAAATAGCAACCTGTTTGTTTCCTGGTTTACAAATTATGGGTTTAGATTTATTTGTGTTAATCTCAAAATTGTTTCCCAGTTTTCATGTTTGCAAATTGACCTTTCATATACGACCAGAAATAAACAGGCTCGCATTATCGACATAAAAAAGAATAACAAGCATCGGAACTGAGTGTAATAACTTTGTCACGTGGCTGTGACAATGCTGTGGTCACAAAAAAATACACAGGCGTAGAAGCACTGGAATTAACTCTTTTTGTTGGGCTGACTTTCGCCCTCAGAATAACTGAACTCGGCGGCGGCGGCGGCGGCGGCGGCGGCAATAGCAGATGTTCTCGCTGGACATCGAATTACGAATACCCGTCGCACACGTCAACGATCTATTTAAAGGTGATGCAGAACAATCTAGATAAAGTCGCAGACAGTGAATAGCCCAACCTAGAGCATTGTAGAAAAATACGCCAGTGGCCGGAACCTTTGAGACACATCTCGGCCGGTCTTGCGCGAACAGTATCCTGATAAAGCTGCATCTCGCGACAACGAGAAAGGACAAATAAGGAGAGTGAAATCGATCGGTGCACTGCAGTAACACTAATAAGGCCGCATGCCGGAGGCCTTAACAAATACAGATTTGAATGGTGTATGACATTATCATTTAGCCCTAGGTATACAATGACTATAAATGACTCCGAAATACTGCTACGTTCTTAAGGCATAAATCTCATCCTTGATATTGACCCACTGCTTCCGATATATCAAGTAACATTAAAGGATGCCTAAAAGCTCATTGCGAACACCAGAATTACTAAGTTTTCCAGCAGTATAAGTATGATTAGAATATCAGAGGCCTTTTTCTAATCTACATAAATTTCAGTCGTTTCTGATGATGATCTCATCACGTTTGAAGTGCTGTGTCGGTAAATTTGCCTCGGAGGAAGTCATGGTAATATTCTAGTAATAGTTATTGTTTGGAGAAAGATGGTTTGAATTATTAGTCACCTCGCGATGAGAAAGCGATCGATTTTCGGGCCTTAATTAGCTCTAGAATTCTACTTCGTTTCTTCTTCATGTTGCATAAACTAATTTAGATATGTTCCAACGAGTTGTATATTGCATACTTTCGAATGTATGCGCAATGTCTTTTGTTCGAATACAAGGAGCGTCACCTAGTGAATAGATTCTGCAGTAATCTGGCATACTAGCTTTGTTTATGTCCGGACCACATGGTGTAAATCCACCTTCGCTTTATGCGAGATACATATAGATTAAATCTACAGGCTAAATTCAGATAGCATGGGTCCAGTGTAAAAGGATAGATCGTTCGACACCATCCGGAACGTCTCACGTTAAACGTTGTGGTCGCAATGGCCGTTTGAAGATCTTAAGGAGACGGTTTGCGAAAGGAGCAGAAGTCCCATGTGCGAATCTCGAAATCCCACGTACACTAAGTTACAAGTGAAATAGCAATTTTCTGTTCCTTCAGTCGCTGAACCTGTACATTCTGTGCAGAAAGGATGGAACATAAATACAAACGGTGGTACTATTTGGTTCAACATCGATATTGGCGAGACTGCTAATATAGCGAAGCGAAAGCAGAGGCCCGATTCGCGTCGGTCGAGCACAGCCGATACTCGTCCGTTTTGGTATGCAGCTACCGCGTAGTCTCGGGTATAGTAGTTTGTTCATGCCGTTGCCATGGTGACTGCCGTTTGTTTGCGGTTCACAGAATCACTCGAACTTCAAAAATGCTAACCGTAGAGCTAAGGCTTTCAGATAAACAAGTTTGCTTCTCTGATATCCTTTACATGGTGTTCTTCAATAGGGACGACGTACGTTTTATCTCTTCGATTTCTTTTCTTTGATGACATTTCTGTGTACAGTGCCCTTTGCAATCTTGTACTCGTATGAACACTCCTCAGTGACGAAGAGGAAGCTTATCTTCGGTGAGTGAAAAAATGCTTATACTCTAGCCTATGCCCGATTCAGCGTACTTCGATTGAATCTGAAACTGTGTTCGCTCATCGGAGATAACAAATGTCCTTCTTTTCCACGGCAGAAAGGGCGCTGGAAGTCAGACTATGACCAAATTTCTGGTGTTATTTCGCATGCCAATAGTTGCCGCTGAAAGACAAAACGCACATACCACACACACGGCTTCCCTTTAAAATTTGCTCTTCCATTCCGAGTTAACATTTCTTTTGTCTGATTGGTTATTGTCGCATTTGTCTGTAATGCTTAAATCCTGCATTCACCTCAGATGTCTTAAGGGAACGGGACAAAACAAGGAAAAGCAACGGGAGTTCTTATTATGTTCATTTCAATAGAAGTGGCTTCAATTTCACGGGAGCGAGAGAGGGGCCAAACTTGCATGAAGGCGATTGGTGTTTGCTGGCACTGCTCTTTCGCACGAAAGAGCGACTCGGACCTCGGTCTATTTTCCCATCCTCGTTCAGGAATATTGGTTTTCCCTGGTTGAAAGTGCAATATTGTACCAAGTAGGAAGGTTACCTTTACTCTCCATGGAATTTTTCAGCAGACACTGAGAAAAAGTTTCCAGTCTTAAAAACGTACACAAGTCTGCGTTTTCTTTCAAAATATGCCGACTGCGACAAAGAGGAGATAAGAATTAAGAAGCCCGACAAACACAACGTGATCTGCCAGACATCAACAACTTGTTCCATCTGTCTGCCGTCAGCAGCTCACATTGGTAAACTCAGTTTGCAAGGTTATAGTTGCAGTTGAATAAACTCTAAACAGAGTGCTGCGCAGATGCGCGAACCGGCTGCTACTGAAGGAGGATTCCTTATGTACAGTGCAAAATATGCCTCATGGAATTTTTGTGGTCTCCGTGAATTGTTCTAATGTTCAGTGGTGTTAAACGATATAAAAAAAGAGATACGAAAACGCACCATAATTACAAACCAGCGTAATACGGCAAATGTAATTGGGGGCGCAAACTACCAGCCCGTGTCCAGATATTTTGGGCTTGATCTCAAAGTGCGAAAAACACTGAGCAACACAATAAGGATAGGTGTTATGTAGATAATTATATAGGAAACAATAAATAACTTAAATGCTGGCCGCGGGAAAACAACGTGCATGAGTTGTTCTCAGCTGGGACGTTGTACAGGAGCTGAAAGGTCGACGTATGAAATTTGTTTTTGACGTTCAGTGCCTAGTACCTATGAATAGCCACTGGTTTTGTTTTAGGCAAAATCATATATTTTCCCATAAACTTTCTTATATGAACGGTAGTGGTTGAAAATATTATTCTTTGACCCTCTCTTGAGGACTCAGAAGATCCTTTAGTGATCTTAATTATTGCCTTATGTCGTCTTGAAAAAGCTAGATTAAAATGTGTGCGCGTGTGCGTGCTGCAAGGTTTGCAGTCGTACTCAGGAGGCTCGAAGAGGCTAGCTGAGCTACTGAGCACATCAAATAAAAGATTGTAGCATTGGTGTAATATTTGAAGTAGGATAGCAGATATTGTTTTAGGGTCGTACATTTTTCGCACGCTTACTACTGTTCAGGGACGTCGTCGTGGTAGACAGGCGGTAATGATCTGTTGTCTTTAACGTTTGAAAATACTTCTCATTTACTTCTGCCAACCATGGGACTGAAGGGAATCAGTTCTACTCCCATATGTTTTAGCCCTTGGTGAAGACAGGTTTATTGAAGCAGGATGATGTCCAGTTTACTGTCCTCGATAAAGTAATAATTATTTAAAGTTTTGTGTTTTAAGGCGAAAACCTTTCTAGGCTCAAGGTGAACAATTCATGTACGCGAGTTTTCGCGAGATATGTTCGCGAGATTCCACGAAATTGCCCGAGGTGTGTCTATCCGCGTGACGTCGAATGAGGTTATGACGTTTACATAATTCCCCTGCTCGGCTAGTTAGGCCTAGGCCCTATAAAATCCGCATAGGACCAAGTGTAAGTACGTTCAGTCTCGCATGTCGAGTGAAGCATTCCTGCTAAGCCAGTGTTGCCGACAACAAAATCAAAGGAAAGAAAAAAATGGAAGTAAAACAATTAGGTACACAAACATGCAGTAAGAGGTTCAAGAGAAGTAGAACAAAAAAGGAGGAGGAAAGGTTTTTGTTGCTGCGCTCGTAAGCAAAGCTACGTGCAGTCTTGTAATTTTTCAGTGCTCCTGTTAGTAAAAGAAACTAGCAATTTTTAAGTTTCAAAATTAGTGTATTCGGGTACTGAGGTGTACGGGATACGATATCTGGTTGAGTTTAAATTCGCACTCCCATCAATGATGTCAGGTATTGCAATTTTAAGAGTGGTGCCACGAAGCGAACTGTGTTTTTTTTTTTTATATATATCGGATGCGGAATCCTAATAGAAGTCTTTGCTTCCCACGCGTAATCCCTCAAATCCTTGCATAAGCGTTCAATTCAGCGGCCGGACGTTTTTGTATGTAACTTACTTATAAAGTTGAAATGAAAGACAGCGGATTTGGGGCTCTTTTAAAGTGACGCCAAAAATGATATGTGATATCAGTTTTTCTTGCCAGCTTTGGGTAGTTTTTCTTTGTTAAAGCAGTGTGTGAATCTGGATTCCTTTTTGTAGCACTCAGCAAGATCTCACTGGAACTAAAGAGCAAAATTGTCATCAATAACAGGAAATTGTCAGAAATCACGAGGACGAAAATTTAGTCATTTCAGGTTGTAGGGAGACAACATCGGAGCATAGAATTTCTTACACCTTTGTTATTTCCTTAATGAACTCTGGAAACCAACATAAAAAGTTAATATGCCTCTGAGCATCTGTGTCAGGGGGCGTAAGGTCTCCAGTTGCTATAGTATGTCACAGAAGATTAAGTATTTGTTTAGATCCCGTGACTGCTGACATAGATGAAAGTTATGTTTAAAAGGCGGATAACCGGTAATGTGTCCGAAGCGGCAGCTAATCAGTGGCGCTGTTCAATCGAGGTGACGAATATTCACTCCCTTTGAGGAGAGAATTCTGGTGAGTACGTCGACAGGGGGACGATAAGGCATACACTTTACCGGATTCAGAATTTTGACTGAAACCTAATACTTTCTTCAGAGTCATAGACAAGGTAATAAATATGCTTAGCAACTAAAAACACACAGTGCATAATGGCTGGCCTTTGTCACTGTCACAGGCGAATGTTTAGCCAGAGTAGCGAAGATTAGGTTTAGGGCAAAACGAGTGGAATACTTTGGCCATGCACACATTTGAATTCTCTTCTTTTGAAAGAAGCTGAGTATACCATGTGTTTTCGCTGAACCCATCCCTGTAAAAGCGCAAAGGAAGGGGAAGAAGAAAAAAAGGAAAAAAATGTTACCTTTTCTCGCTTTATTTTCTTGTCTTGCATCGTAAGTAGACGATACAATGGCAGCGAGCAAGACATTCAATCATGACTACCACATACACTGCCTCTGCGATAATGCAGCATTTATACTGCGTCTCATCTGCAACCTCCACCAGCGTTCTCGCTCCGTCTCTACAGTCGACGCTTCTGCACACTGATGATACCACACTTGTCTGTAAATATGTGTCCCGCACAGGGTCAGCAATAGCAAGGCAAACGGTAGAGCAAAAGAAAGTCTCTTTGTATACGCGCTGCAATCGATGGAGAAAGACAGCGTGCCTCTCAGAGGGCTTGCCTCAGCTTCCTCCGTTCGCATTTCATTTTGTTCGACGCTTCTCGTTCTTTGCACTTCCGTGATATTTTTTTCGCCGCTAGCCATTGTGTAGTCATAGTCCTCCCGTCGTAATTTCCGGTAGTGCCATACAAGACTTTCCTCCTAGTCTTTGTGCTCACTTTGTGCTTCGAAAAAATAGATCTTCAGTGCCATAAACATCGAGTTAGGGACCGAGGCAGAAAGGGGGGCGAAAGGAACCAAGAAGAAATAACGGGAAAGAGAAAAGTAGACTTGCCTGAGCTTCGTTTCGTCGTTCGAGGCGTTGAAAGTTGCCACGCGATCGAACCAGTCTAGCCAGTCTTCCGCATCTTCGTCCGGTCATCCATCGAAGCAGGAAGGCTCACGGGGTTCAAAGAAAACAACCGGTGCTGTAAACTGGGTCATTGTCAGCGTTGGTGCTTGCCGAGATCGAACGGGTCTGGCAGCGGACCGTGTTTGGATTAGAGCCCTTTAATTCGATGGGCGGTTCGGTGGCCCATTGGCTGGTCCTCCAAGCTAACAGGCCCTTGAAGCCAAGAGGTACTTGAAGGGATAAACCGGGAGTCGAAGTGCAGCACCTCCATCAGATGGCACGTAGTGGTGACAAGGCCGTAGACACCAAAAGAAGACATAGGCTTGATACTACTGAAATTAATTCTTTATTGGGCTGACTTGCGCCCGCAAAAGAACTAAGCAACTAGGCGGCGGCGATAGCAGCAAACGTGCTCGTCGATCGTCGAACAAAAAATGCCAGTCGCAATCATCAAAGCGCAATTTAAAGGCTACTCGGAACCACCTAGATAACATCACAAACTGCTACTATCGCAACCCGGAACATTGTAGAAACATACGCCAGTGATCGGAATCTTCAAAACTGATCTCGGCGTATTTTGCGTGAAAACGAAACTGATAAAGGTGCGTCTCGCGACATCGAGCATTAAAAAACAAAGAAAACAGAACTGATACGCGAGCTAGAATCAGAGTGATAAGGCAGCATGCCGGCGGCTTTAAAAAACAAACGATACATGTTTGAAGGTTTCGCGGCAATATAATCTTTTCTTAAGACTTTAATTTCTCATCACATCGGACGTTCGAGGTAGAGAAGCGCGGAGTGCAAAGAAAATTATTTATTCAACAAAGGGCGCAATAAGCTGCTTTAATAATTTTAACCCTTTGTGACTAGTATTTTTCAAAAGAATATTATCTTTTTATAGTTTATTCCCGTTCCGTTTCTGTAGGTACACATTAATTATTCATTCCCTGATTTACCTTCCGTATTATTACGTGTACATAAATGGAAGCACGCGCTCACGGAAGCACACACCGACGCACCGCATAAACATTGTGTGAGAAACTTCTGGAAGAGCACATGCGAAGCGCAAATTATACCGTTTTTTGCTCCATGGCATCACAGCGATCCACAGTTTGGGCGCATCAGCTTCCAAACACAACGCTTACGCATAATGCCTAAACATCGCGCTGGTGCCACCACACATAATATTTTTACATGAATGAACGAACGTCGCTGTTGGCGAAAAATCCTTTCCTGGGCGCGGCTTGCGTGAGTGTACATAATGTTCACGAGGAATGTGGAAACATGGCCTGTAGGCATGAAGAACTCTATAATATTTGAGCACGATCAGTTCAGAGCCAGGTAGGTGTCTACATGGGTGCGAAGGTTGTGAGAGAGGCGCCCGAAAATTGAGGAGCTCTCAAACATAGAACACTGCTCTACTAGCAACCATACCACCACCTACGCTAGGTGTCAGTAAAATCACGTTCGTTCGTGTTCTTTTCTCCTTTTATTCCGCTCCCTTCTAAGGCTCTCGTCGACTTGGCGGGCTACATGAAGATGACATACGAACAGACGAAGGACGAAGAACTTGCAGGAGCAGGCTAGCTAACTTTATGAACGATAACAACATAGTGTACAGAAACGTATTTACGAAAGATGAAGAGGCGACTACACTTGATAACAGAGACTGATTCACGCTACACACAGCTGCACGACTAGGCGCGTTAACTGACGCTTGAGCTCATAGGTCTATTTTCACGACTTCGTCTAAGCCGGGGCCTGCCAGTTACCGCTACCGTGGCTTCGTCGAAAACCGGTGGTCGCAGCGCGACCCGCTCAAATAACCACGGCAGTACCTTCCGGAAGGTGGAACGAGTGCTGACAGAGAGCACGAACACCGCAGCTATCGCAAGCTATGCTCCTCTCCTCCGGCCCCCTAAAGAAACCTGGAATTCTCTAAAAACCGTGGACTGCATGCGTGACTTTCTCGGGGACACGATGCAAGGACTACAGGGTCCGTGCAGTCGGGTCCGTGCAGTCGGGTCCGTGCAGTCGGGCCACCATGTCTTCCCGCCCGAGTACTCAGGCGTGAGAAGGCGAAAGATGCGTAATGTCCCGCTTTTGATACTACAAATGTATCGGCTTTCAATTTGCACCTATTTCTCTGGAGGGTAGACCAAAACATTTGAAAATGAACCACCACGGTCTTAGGATTCCACTAAAAATTAGCGGTCACTGTCAGACAAATAATTAGTTTCTAGTATTGTTTTTGTAATTACAGGGAGAGTCAGAAAGGCTGGAAATTCTGAATCTGAAAGCTTAAGCAACAAAGCCGAAAACGTGGCTTGGTATTAACGGTATGAAGTACAATCTACGTCTAAGGAATTGGTCGCATTGTTTTCAGGGGGTCGCAAGTGCTTTGACTTGTTTTCAAGCCTCAGAAAATGGCTAGGATAAAGATTCGAGCTGAGCCAAATATTATCTGCAAGCATGCGTAGATAATACAAAAAAAAATTCCTTATCATTGTTTCCTTATCTCGTTTCTCTTTATCCATCGGTTGAGAAATATTTCAATATGGTGTTTTTTTATTTAAATGTAGTGAAAGAGAAAATGAAGCTAAACAAATGTATTCCCCCGGTTTCTTCTGTAATAGGGCAAAACAAAAGAATATATATCGACATGTCACCACGTTGCGGGGAAAACTAGTCAAGGATATGGGGCATAGAGTTAAGGGAAAGACAAATGATGGCAATATTATAGGCGCCGTGATTTATTTTACTCTCGCTCGTCTGCGCAGGATTTAATTTCGAGCGACGGAGCGTCTGTGTTTTGCTTGCCTCGTGAACGCCGATCTGGAAATGGCGGCGAGCAGAACAGATGGCGCTGTCGTCCTCAGAGCGCTCAAGGTTCGTCGTAAAAAGAAATTGTCCTCAAGACATCTGCAGCGCGTACGCTTCCTGGACTGCAATAAACTGGGAAACAAGCATAAAAGACGGTTGCAGAAAAACAACAGAAGATAACAATGATGGCCTTGAGATAATGCCGGCAATGAATGAGGCCATATAAATGAGGGCTCGTGCTTTGGATACTGCTCACTTACGTCGGGAAGCTATTATCATTATTTCGCTTTATCCACTCTCACTCTAAAGTACCCAGAGATCAGACACAGTTATGGAGTAACAAAGTGGAAAAAGGAACGATGATGGCCCAAGCTAAGTCGTGGGAAGGCAATCCATAAATTTAGCAAGGGGGAACAGTGAAGAGTGTATGGGGAAGAGTAATGGTTATTACCCGGAGATAAACGTTTTACAGACATTCTTGTCGAGGACATGATGGAAGCTTTTGTAAGTGAACGAAAGAGAAACATGAATTGTGCCTCAATTTATCTTTGTAAGGAAAATGCAACACGCCTTTTTAAGCCTAATTTTCTATTTTTCGTGTAGAGCGAGCGCACCCTTTAGGTACGATGATATGATGCACAGAAAAAAGAAACGAAGGAATGTAAGGACGGGAAAGAAATAAAATAGGAAGAAATATTGAAGAATGTCAACAGAAAAAAAAGCCCATAAAGATAGAAAGGCACCAAGAACAAATAAACTAGTAGGTGAGAGAGGGAGAGGGTAGAGAAGCTATGTAGAATTCACAACATATTAACAAAGGAAGTGGAAGGACAGATAACAATGAAAGCACAGAAACAACCAACAGATTTTCGACTGCCCTCTGACAACTCTATATGACAAGCATCTAAACGTTAAAGGTGAATTTAGGGATCAAGAAAGACACAAGAAGATTGCCTGAGAATAGTTTAAGTATACATTTCCCTATGCATTTTGATGGCATCGAATGCTTTCCGCCGATATGTGTGAATACTTCGAAGAGCAAAGCCGTAACGCGGACGTCAGCATACCTGTTTGCAGGTGATGGAAATAGAATGGGTAAGACCTTCCTTTTCCCTACGCGGTCCACAAATAAAGAACCGTTGTATAAGAAATAGCCCTCGAGACAAGGACACGTGAAGATGAACAAGACATGTGCTCTAAACATGAACAAAATTTCTTACGCTGCCAACAAGTATATATGCCTACAATCTCGTGAAGAATGCGTAAAAAGCAGAGATTCTAAACACTTTTGCTTCTTTCACTCATGTGGAAGACTACACCCAGATAATCAAGCTCTTTTCGTAGCCAAGAAGAACAACCTGTTTGTTGACACAAGAGACGTCTGGTCGTTAAAGGCGGACGATTAGACTGCTGGTTCTAAATTGCAGGCGCGGCGGGTGCTAGCGAATATCCGCTACACGTGTCGTTGGAAAAAAAGGTACACAGTTGCTGGGGAAGAAATACGGGAAACCTTCCACGTTAACAACGAAGATACTAATTCTATTAGCTAATTTTTATGGTTTGTCACGAAATACAGGCCATTCCTGTGTTAAGGGCGAGTTGGCCTTAGCCTCGGTTGAACGGCCAACAACATAACACGATTTACTATGTCATTCTGCCGCAATATGAGGCCAGCCACAAAGTCGACGAGCGACATTTTCCTTACAGGAACATCAACATAAATGAGGGTCATTCGAAAGCGAGATAAATAGTGAATAACAGAGCAACACGCAGTCACTGTTGCCACAGAAATCTCGCTTCCCAGCAGGGAGGCGACAAAAACTTTCCCGTTTTAGAAAATTATCCCGTGAGCTTGGAAAAAACTTTTGTACACTTGTTCTGGCGGGATGAAATTTGAAGATAACCGGAAAACGCACTAAAAGAGCCTATAATTCTTTTCGATGTGACAACTCCTTGCTGTCGGTGCATCGCCAAAAAGCACGCATTTGAAGCCTATTTTTGTAAGAGTAGGCAACTTCTGATTTGGAGAAGTGTGCCACTGATAAAAGTGCCTTACACAACCGCCCAGATTTGTATTGTTGTGCAAGGCGCTTTTGCTAGCAGCCGCAGGTTTGCCAATTTACAAAGGGAAGACCAGGTCGTGCCTTGCCTACAAACAGCAAACGCTGACGCAACATCTGTCGTCACCAAACGTGCTTCGGCTGCGGCAGCAGTAATTTCCGGGCTAGCGGCACTGCACAGAAGTGCTCCCTCGGAGTCTCTCCTTTCGTTGCTATTTTTGTGCTAAGACGCTTTAGAGTGCGGAATGGTTTGGCTCCAGAATCCTGGAGCTAAGTTGCAGGTTATCTAAGGAACTGCTCAACCACAACAACAGAGAAGATAAGTTCAAGACCTTGGCAGACACATCTGGGGCTTCATTCTTGTTTACGCAACACGGGCCTTGTAATTCAGAGTTGGTGGATGTTATAAGTATGTTAGTGTATCTGTGGGTGTCTTCTATCTGTGTTGACACCTACAAAACCTAACTTTGATTCAGTGCCCTACTCATCCCTTGCAGAGTAGCGGACCGGCTCACATTTCTGCCTTAAGCCGTCGCTCGTGCTCACTTACCACCTAGGCACTCAGGACTGTTATCATTGTCCCTAGCTAGAAGATTCTATTGAGAAGCTATTTCTGCTTTTTACTTTGCTTATTTGGTACCTGCATCGCCCTAGAGAATTAGAACACATGGGAGGGGAGAGGGGGGGGGGGGGGCAGATACTTTAAACACGATGTGGCATGCTATTTCAGTTACCGTCACCTCGAGAACAACTGCGAGTGCCGATACTCCTTTCATCTGCCGCACGCTTCCAACACCAATATACGGCAAAGTTCTCCAGGACCTCCAGTCATAAATTTGCGATATTTACGACGACATTCATATGACATCCTTTGTCAGTGACTGACATGAATCTGCGGCATCATAGTAAACAACAGTGTGAACGCAGCCGCGCGATACGTTGATAAAATACGGGCTTTGTTCCCGTATGAAGGTTGGGCTTCGCAGGCTGGCGCTCAAGTTCCCAATTACTGCTTTGAACACGGGTGGGCCTTTAATCACCGCTTTGTACCGTAACTCCGTAACATCCACCTAACAATCTCTGATTCTTGAAAGAAATACTCGCTAGTAAGCGATATTCCTCTGTCGTCTGAGGATGTTGCTTTTACTGATCAAATTCATTACCCCTTCTCCCTCTCGTTCGCCCGAAATACGTAGGCTATGTTGTGGGGCGTTTCTACATTCGGATTTAGCCACAGTACCTAGAAACCTGTGTTTTTTCTTGAAGTGAATTCCTTTTTGGCTGGTTTTGTTTAGGTTCATCAACAGCACTCCTAAAAATATCAGAGAATTATTCGAAGAACCACAACGCGGCTGCATAAATTTAGTGCGATGATGTTTCTTGATGTTTCAATTACGTAGCCTCGTGCGGGTAGTTCCAACTCAGTGGGGTAGAGCGGCTCCAATAAGCAAGCCTCAGATGGCTCTTTCAACTTCGTCAGCCTACAAATTAGTGGAGCTTATAAGTGAATAAATGTGGGGTCATGATCTTTTAAGTGTTTTCAAGCTAAAGTGAAATACTGAATCGGCTGGGTTCGAACAATCGAAAAAGAAAACTTATACTTCGTCTCAAAAGATGTTTACAACACTGTGAACGGCAGAGGCACCCCGGTCCAATCGATCACGTGCATTCCAAATGGCAACTGTGCTTCTACGCGCCTTTCGCCCCCGAAATTGGTGAGGGTGACCGTAGGAACACAGTTCTCTAGTATAGTGCGCAGGGGAGAGAGGCACATAGTAGCACAATTGCAAGGGCTCATCTGCCTTTCGCAGTGATGCATATATCTTGTGAGACTAAGTATAGGTATAGACGTCGAGCATTATAGCAATACCTGCTCCACAGCGGCGGATTTTTAAGAACTTTTGCTCATTGTAACCAGGTTTCAGTAGAGTAACAAAATACACTACATGATGGGCAGCTATAAGATTGCGTCACAAATCCATGGGGTTCGTGACTAAGCTCGCCCTTCCAGAAGAACTGTTCGCGGAGGCTCCGATTAAAGCTCTGTCATTTGAACCGGCGGCTCCCGGATGGTGCCACGTGCACTGCTTGAACTGCAGCTTCCTGTGTTTGGCGCTGTAATCGGTTTAAGAGAGATAACTTATGCCATTTTTTTCTACCCTTCATTTAAGCAAAACTGCCACAGCCAGTCGGAGTAGGTACAGGGGTTACGGGTATTTGAAATGGTATGCTATATACGTAGATCGAATCGAAATGGCTTCCTCCAGTTTATGTCACTGCAGGAGTTAGAAGTATCGTAGAGGCTGTGCTGCATCTGTGCGGAGTTTTGGAACGGCCCCATGCAGTCTACGGAGATGTAGGATATGCAAGGGTATCAAAGTCGGACAGAAAAGTGTAATTTTATTCTTCACTTCATTCACACCATTTTTGCGTCTTTTACTGCTGAATAAACATTAAAGGACCCCGAAATGCTACATGGGGCAAGATTCTAATACAGGCAATACAAAGTGATTGTCTTTGTGAGTTTTTAGAAAGTGGTCCCCGCGACCGCTCGCAGCCGAGTTGGGCGACAGATTAGCGCGCGCAGGCCTCCCCACTTACGTCAGTGGGGCAGCTGGGCGCGCCAGATAATTGGACGCTTCCAAGTTATGCGAGCGAGACGGAGTGTGGTGGGGTGACGTCGAGACTTTTATTCATTTTTTTCCTGCGCTTCAGCTTTTGTTGAGTTGGGGGAGTGTGAGGAGGAGTATCATTTTCGATCACCCATAACTTCAATGCTAATGAAGCTAGCCTAAAAATGCTTGCGCTGCATAGAAGAATGATGTTCTATCTTTTTGCTAGTGCGAGATTTATAATCCTAGTAAATAGCTTTTAATCGCCCTCTAACGTACTCAGAAAGGGCGAAAGAATCAATTGTAATTTCATAAATATTTCGGTGCAATGGTCCTCACTTTCGGTTCCTGTGAACCACAATGTCAGTGTCAGAGCGTATTTCATTTTCACCTCTGACACTGACACGTATTTCATTTTCATTTTCACCACTGCTTCTGTCGAGTTTTAATCGGTCGATTTGTACTGAGCACTAGAATGCAGTATGTAGTTAGCAAAAACAGAACCTCAGGTGGAGAATAGAAGCTGTCAAAATGACCATAAATGCAAACGTCTGATCAAAACATAACATAAAATGCTGGAATAAAAGCAAGCAGTGTTTATTGAATAAATTCCCACAACTACATTCTAGTTTTGTTCTTTCGGTAAAGCACAGAGGCGTGGAATAAAGCAACAAGATGAACGCTATTGCCATCCACCTCGCTGTAGGCTCGCTGCTGTATTTTTCAACCTGACAATGGGCCTGGAAGGAAAAAAAGGTGCAAGCGCCATCAGATACCACAGAAACAAGAGCAATTAGCTTGGCGCGCATGATTTCGCCCTAGCAGTTTTTATGACACGAAAAAGTTAAAAGCGAGAGGCGCATCCCTGCTTGGAAATTTTGTATTACTCTTGACTGCAACTATAAATTACAAGTTACAAAAAACCCACAATGGAGTGCTTTAGTGCAATAGCACATTATAAGCCTTTTTCGCGAAAAGCGCATGCGTATATACTGGACCGTCGATGATTTCACATTTAAGCTTTGCGAGCGCGGTCGCAATGAAAGATATCTCAGCCGCCAGAAATTTTCCAGCCCAGTCCACAGAGAGATAAACTTCGTTAACCAATACGTTAAACCATTGGGCCATCGAAACTTACTTTCTGTATTCAACGTTGCCACCTTTGTAACTGGTTTCTTCACGTGTTAAACTTTCAGTCGTTGTTGTTGTTTTAGCCCTCACACAAATCATGCTGCACTTGAGTGTGGTCGCCATCATCCCCCTTATCTCCTCTGGCTAAGTTGCATTAAAGACCTGAATCGGTAATATTCATGTAATGCGGCACCGAAATGCATTGCCTGGTTTCCAGGTGAAGCGTGTAGAGGACGACGCTGACACCACATGCCCACGATTGCTGAAAAATTTGCCGGATTTCTTCATGTGTTTATAGCTCTAACAGGCAATCAGTCACCATAGCTCAGATTACTTAGTATGAACAGGTTCTGTCTTCTTTGTCGGAATCTTGTGACCCCTAAATCAGGCTCTTCAGGTTTGTCTGACGCAAGGTATTGCTTAGAGCGTCAAAGTAAACTACAGTGAGAAAGAAAAAGGTTGGAGTGGGAGTTAACGGATCACAGGAAGAACGCAAAGAAACCTGCTACGGCTCAATAACAGAATAGCTAGCGAAGCAGGCCAAATCAATGCTAGACCAATGCAAGCGGTGGTAGTGATGATTATTCGCGCTGAGGTATACTAAACCTTACTTTATAGACATCGCTACCAATTTTGCCACCACATTTTGACTGCACAAACGAATTTTTGATAAGTTGTGACACGCAAGGGACAGCATAGTATACAAGCAGAGAATGTGAGAAGTGTTAGTCATCTAAAATATTGTTTCCAAAATCACCAAAAGAAGGTTAATATGCGGGACATGATGAGTTTCAAATGACATTGTAGTTCGTGAATCGCACTCGTTTCCTATAGTGTATTATATGGCACACTCACACACGACGCCAGGCACAGAGGCGAGGATAGCGGCGCTGAACACGCCGAAAGTTAGCTGGAGCGCGGCATTTCCCTGTGTGGCTTGGTTAATGGCCTTGATCAGCTGGCAGACAATTCCTCGAAGAACAGTGAGAAACTGGTCGGCGGGAAGTTGTCTCAGGATGCACTGCAGGTAAACAACATCAAGACACGGCGGTTGGAAGTCTTCAAATGAAGGAGCTAAGAGGGTTTCGACATAAAGTCAGTGGAAGAATTTTTCTATTCGAAACATAGCATTTTAAATTTATATGCACGTAGCCCACCTTCCCGCCTTGTCTATGAGAAGATTTAATAATGTTTCAGAAGCCCATAATCATTCTATATACGCTTATTGCATTTCGGCGATGCTTAGTGGACACCTGCTAGCGGGATAATTACTTGACTGTTAAAGGCCAAAGTTTTGTTTTACAGGGGATATGCCAGTTTTCTTTATCACTCTGCGTAAAATATAACGCCTAAAAAGCTACTTGCAAAAACTTCATTTTTTTAATATTAGTTTTTTATTTTGTTATTCCAGCAGCATTGGTAGTTCCTCTTGTCCACACGAGAACGAAATGACAGCAGGAAATGGTCGGGGAAGTATTAAGAAACTGATTCAAAATTTTCGCGGTGCATATGACAGATGCAGTTCCGATGCATCTTCCCTCGTGTAATGCGCCAAATCACACCGTCGCCCCATTTTCATGTTTGTGCAGGCAGGTAGCTTGTTGCTCTTGCCTATCAAGGCCGAATACGCCTTTTCACACTCCAAAGAGCTCATATACGGAACAACAAAAATTTTTGTGTCGAAACAGAGCGTTTTGACTGGACCTTTCTGCGTTTTCTGAAATTCCTGTTTTGGGAGAAAATTAGCTTTTTTGCACAACATTTTATACACTCGTTTCAGTCACAGAAAGACAAAATGCCGCATGCATACACGAAATTATATGTACAATGTTTGTATCTATGTTTCAATTTACTCTGCATTATTTCCAAAACTAAATATACTTCAAGTTATTCTAGGCCAAGCCCCCTGAGATGATGCAAGAGACAAAAAAGGAAATGTCGGAAAATTGTGCACGCAGAGGAAACATGCTCATTTCAGTCAGTCAGTTCAGTCGTTCAGTCGTGTCCGACTCTTCGTGACCCTATTGACCATGTCACGCCACGCTTTCCGGTCTCTCACTATCTTCCTAACATCATATAACTTCATCTGCAGTGCCTCGAGGATGCTCATTTACTCAGGTTTATATAGAAGGCTGTTAGGGATTAAAGCTTAGTCTTATCTTGCTTTCACCAAGTAATGTGGTGTTATATATGCACAGTTTTTACTTATGCCTAGCATCTGATGAGAAGAGAGGATTTGCTGGAGAAAGATTTGATGTTGAGAAAGGTTGAGGATCACCCGAGAAGGGGTAGGCAGCAAACGCGGTGGCTAGATCACATCCTCGAGGCGCTGCAGATGAAGTGATGTTAAGATGATAGTGAGAGACCGGAAAGCGTGGCGTGATATGGTTCATAGGGTCACGAAGAGTCGGACACGACTGAACGACTGAACTGAACTGAACTGAGCATTTGCACTGCAAATTGCCGAGTCATCTAAAAGGCTAATAATCTTTGAAAAAAATAATATTCAGCACGAAAATTGGCACAAAATAATTCGCCTGCAATCATTAAAAAAAAAAATCTCGAAGGAATTCTCCGGTTACTTGGCTGATTACGTGACATACAAATATTTCCTGTTATTAGGTTTGTTTCCACACTGACTCATTAAGAAAACCGGCAGTGTTAACACAAAAAGGAGAGAAAAACTTGCAACTACCATAAAAATGCTTATTATTTCCGTAGAGTACTAGATCTTTTTGGAATTGGATCTCAAAACGTCAGTTTCTAGAAACGTAAATATTGCTCAACTGTGCGAAATGTTCAGTTTACTTACACCAATGGCTTCCACCGTAGACTGAATCATGTTGGTCTGAAACAAAATAAAACACACAATGTCAAAGAATGGGAAACAGTATTCTAGCACTCGAAGGATTTGCGGCAGGACACAGTGTGGACCTGATCACCTTACTCACTGTACAAGCACGATCACATCCTTTAGCGCAGTCAAGACACAGACACCACGAGAGAGTCGATATAGGAGTGCTCATTTCGTCTTCCTCTGCTTCTTCAGATACGCGCCCTCACCACAAAATGTAATTCATACGTAAACCTGGCGAAGGCTCCATCGGAGTAGCTTAAACCTTCGCCCATTACTCGAGGCAGACTTTTCTTTAAAATGAGGCCTTCATTGATAGGCTTCGCATTTCCTTATTTTATTTTTGCAAATGCACTAAATGGATGCTCATGAACACTGTATATGCGGGAAAACTTGTTCTGTTTGATGTTTGCCTTCCTTATTGTTACTTATTTATATCTTTATATATTTGCATGCGCACCAGAATATTGTTACCCGACTTCCACAAAGCCAGATACCATGACATAGAACACGGTACCTTGGATAGCATCTGCAATCAACGTTTCAAGCGATTTGCCTACATGTAAATGGACATGCCAAGGGGTGCATCAGCGCTGAGATTACAAGAAACGGAACCATTTGATGAGTTATAAAACCGAAAACTTTCGCCTCCTCCACACGAATCGAGATAGAATGGCAAACCTGGTCTCCAGGCACGGGGAATAAAAATGTTGAACAATACGCATCGCGACAAGTGTGAATTTATATTTTTCTTAAAGCATTACGTCTCATCTGCCGCCCTCACCAGATAGTAAAATAAGCTAAAATAGTTATTTTAGAAGTGCCCTTTCGAGAAGTGCTATGTCGAACTGTTTGATAGTCTTTGTCCCCAATGCCAAATATTAGTGATGAAAATTCAATAATTTCTCTTTGTCTCTGTAAAACTAAAAATAAAATTTTGGACGCGGAACTTCTCTGGATTTCCCTATATTTAACCCTGGAGGCGACGAAACACATGAGGATCTGACTTGAAGCTACACAACAACGCAAAACAATGACATGCCTCCTGATTTTTTTGACGATGCTAAAGCCGCTGCGCAAAAGCTTTTGCATGCTATAGGCAGTTCTAAGCATTCAGGTATAACCTATTACACATAAGAAGCTTTGGTTTTTTTTAAATTCAGTTATATTCGTTTCATTTCCTCTGGAGCTGTAAAATCAATTTTTCCTAGTTACAACGTTACTACAAGTCACACAAGCGAAGTGAGACAGCTTTCGGGGGCAAATTTTAGGTCACGGTAACAGTGAACCTTACAGTGGTAGGTGATCCAGCCGTGCACATCATAGCCGTGTCTCCAGCACACTGCAAACAGGAAAAATTCTGAATTGTTTCGAAACAAAAAGAACTTGGCAAAACAAATGTAATTACGAGAAACACTCCGTTTGCACCTCCCTCTGAAATCTTGTTCCTGGCTAAAAGCAAGCGAGGGATGGGACATTATGGAAAACAATGTAAAAACATTTTAAAGGGGCTTCTCAGACCAAAAGCCACTGCCGTTTTACAGGGTTTGGGCGATCAGTTCAATGTGTTTGCTAGCTCGTACGTCCTATTTGTGCACCCCAGGAGGTTTGAATGGGAGAATCTGGAGTTTAGGAATTCTCAATTTACTGAGAAATTTTAAAATGGGTTGGATCCGCAAACGAAAAAGTACACTGAATGAGAAAGTTTTCGGCCGTTAAACAGCTGGAGTAGAGAAGGTAATAGTTATCTTTGGTATATTCATAAATCGATAGGCTCGTCCCTCAATTTAACGAGTTATAAATGCGATCCGGCTGTATCGAATTGGTTGATTGATTTATATTTACTGATGCATGATTGTGCTTCTTTGCAAGCTTTGGACGAATTTTCTCTGGATTTCATCGTCTGTACGGGTGTACATTGTTCTCAGTCACATGATGCCTGGAGCAAGTTCAGAGTATTTGTCGATGTACGGGAGGGGCCATTGTTCTGCGTCTGGCTTAAGCTGCTAATGCTAATCATGGTCCATCATAGCTTTGAGAAATACACAAATACTCTATGCAGATTTTGCTTGCGTAAAGATTTCATGATGCCCCGAGTTTCAACGCAGACATATGGCTGAGTTGGTAGGCATACGTAGCTAACTGGAACGAATAGGCTCTGACATAGAGAGAATATAAGGACATCACAAGTCTTTACTTCAACTTTTTCTTAACTTCAGGAAACAAATACACAGAGAAAAACAATGTAGAAAACTGGAAAAACATAATTTCACAAATAATTACAAAAAATAATATTTCAACAAAAACAAATAAAAATCAAATAAAAGTAACCGACACTACACACTAAAGCAAAGACAAAAATATGGCATAGATTCAAAATGAGGACTCAGTGATGTTCATTGTGGGACTGTTCGTTGCGGACGCAGGGTTTTGCTGTGTCGGTCACCTGGATGCTAGTCTACAGCGTGTATGCCAGTTTTTCTTCTTTTCATGAATATGTTTTATATATTTGTACATTTTTTTCTAGCTTTCTGTATTTTTTGTTTTTAATTTTTTGTCTCTTTGTGGCATTAGTGTTTTTATGGTTTTTAACACAATTTTCTCTGCTCTATCTATTTTCTTCGTAGAGGGACGAAAAACTGGAAGTGAGCGCTTGTTTTTTTTTCTTTTTCTTTTTTTTTAACCAAGCTTGCCATAAGGCATATTATAGAAACTCGTGTAAATTATATTCGGTAAGGAACCGGAGCAGGCTCCCACTCTTGTCGTTGTCAGTGAGCCATTTATAGAGGTCCTCTTCCCTTGTTGTGGTTAGTCCCACTTTGCGCAGAATCTATTGTGTCCTTTTTTTCTAAGTGTCCATGTTCATGTTTTAATATTAGCTATGTACTGTGAGTTGAGATGTTATTGAAGGTGTTTCTCATAAAATTATGCAATAGAATGGATAACCGAAGTGACCTGAAACGCGCACCGAAGATTGCCGGCAGGTGTATTCCGTCCACACCTGATGTGGTGCTCGCATTTATGTTTCCAAATGCGTAAAAAAGTGACAATAATCTAGTCAAAGGCTGTAGACAAGCACACGATGGACTGAGCAATTACAGCATTCTGCCTAAAGCTTCAGAAGGGATTATGAATCAGAGTCTTGCAACTCGATACTTTTAAGGGTCACATTCAGCTGAACGCATAGCGGTGTCGGCGTTAGCGGAATGGTTACAAAATCCGGATTTGTGGAAAAGATGTAACGTCACACGTAGAAAACGTGAATACAAAATGAAGTATAAACATATGTTAGGACACATAAATTGCGATTACAAGTTTTAAACATGATTTTAGCGTAATTGAGACATTAGATGAGAAAAACGATCACTGACGCCAAAGAAGTTTGGAATGGGAGCGATTTGAAATTTGGAACTGGGTTTCTTAGATTGTGAGCGATACACGGTAACTCTAGTCTTCGTTTGCCTTTGGTTAAAGTGGCGATTGATGTTTATGTCATGTGATCTAATGAGCATTAGTGAGACTGGAGGGACACCAACAAGGGATTAGAAATTAAGAGATTAGCAAAGTACACACCGATGAGAAGCGTGTGCGAACGAGGATCCTGCAGTGCGTCAACAGACGCCAGGCGTTAACGCTGTCTTTTCGTGCACTGAAAGACTGAGCCAAGTTGTCTACTCAGCTTTTTATTTCTGCGGTTGACTCACCATCAATAATTGCGATGGGAATATAAATCTAAACGTCATCAAAATCAAGTGAAATTATAAAGCTCGCAGATGGCGTGGGTAGAGGTTTAACAAGGAAGTTTTTTTCTACAGAAAGGTGCTCAATCGATTAATCTTGCGGCGTTTTGAACAAGGATGTCGGTAATGATTAGTTGGATAAGTATAACTTAAGTATAACTCTTGAGAAACTTTAGTAAATTTTCAGGCATTCCAGCAAGAGGTATTCACCGCGCTAAGATTCCCCACGGCAGGCAGCCCAATGTTGATCGAGCCAAGGCACGAGTCGTTCTTGATGAGGAAGCCAAGGCAGCCTGTCGAATTGCAGAGCTGGTAGTTTCCGAGCATTCCAAGATTGACGCCGACTGCAAAGTTGCATGTGGTGTGTTGAACCAAAAAGGTACGAGGAAAAATAATAATTGCTAAATATGTCTGCTTCTTTAATTCCTTGCATTCGCGTGGAAACAATGTTCACTAAAATTGAGCTCACTAAATTTGACACCGTTAGACATCTAGTGGCAGGAATAACATTTAAAACAAAAATTACCTCCTTGCATAAAGAAAAATGTCCTCCTCTTCAAGTAAATGCTAAAAAAAAACAATGTCTAAGACTACGTTACTCACAGGAACCGACCATATATTATCTGGTGCCTCTTTTAAGAGTCATCTGATCCCGCATATCTTCGATTGCTCAACATTTTTAGGAGGTTCAAGATATAGGCTGCTGGAAATATTTAGCAACCTAGTGGGAACTTGGTAAAGACAGTCTTCAGTTGCTTCCCTGCACAATATAATTGCCGACATATTAATTATATCATCATGTAGGAGTGCTGAACATTAACTCGAGACAATTCATTAACACTGCTTCAGGTGTTAGGGGTTGATGAATTGCACTTTTAAACTTGTTTCTGACAACGTGTTCGTACATATTTTCTTTGTATGCGTGCATATAAGGAGAGAAGTACTTGTAATAAACAGTTGAAAGTTCGCACACGCACCAGTCTTGTCTTGTGTTACTCAAATTTCTCGAGGTTAAGTTCAGCGCGCCTACATGATGATGGAAACCCAACTAGCCGCCATTACAGCATTGCTCGCGATATTGATTATATGTAGAGCTTCTTTTATTACAGTGAACATTATGTTTGCACTGTAATGTTGTTACTCAAAGTTAGTGCAGTATTGAGTAAATTGCTAATCCTTCTGTGCGCAAGACATAATAGCGTTTTAAGGACGTTCGTAGTAAATACCTGCAGTTAACATAAGTATGTAAATTGATCAATAAATGTTTAAATAAAGACTAATTATGAAAATGATCGTACTTAGTGTGATATTTTCATTTGGTGCGCATACAGGAAGAAAACCAGTGATCCAAACAGCCAGCTTGGAACAATGTCAAAATGTAAAACAAATCGGGTATTCTCACTTGGAATGTCTCGGTTCGCAATAATCAAAAGCAGAGGCGCCAGTGCACTGAGGATTCCTTGCGGGGAGCCACTCTGGTAGATTCCTTGTATAAGGCACTGCAAGAAAATATCTTTTTTTGACTTCCCAGGGTAAGAACAAAGTGTAAAGAATTCAGTGTCCGTGTATTTACGAAAACAAGAAGCAAATCCTCTAATAAATAAGAATATACTGCACACTATTTACTTGCTTTATTTAGCTAAACGCTCCATGCATTTACTGGGTATTGTGGTCGAACACGGAAGCAACGTAGCCAGAAGCCCTAAAACAGCGGCTTAACTCATATTCCAGGACCTGCAGTGACGAACACATAATCTTCATTGGCCATATTTTACATCCATATGTAACTCACATGAATTTTAACAGAAATATGGGGAAAGCGCTTGTTGAATGGACTAGACCTTTCACTACATTGCAAGCCTGCAATTCTGTGAGGAATGTATGGTTTGGTTTATTTGGTGTAACGTCCTAAAGTGGCTCAAGCAATGACAGACGCCGCATTGGAGGGCTCCTAGAATTTCGACCAATAGGGGTTCTTTAACGTGCGCTTACATCGTACAGCGCACGTACGCCTAGCTTTTCACCTCCGTAGACAACCGGCCGCCAGGGCCGGGTTTCAATCCTTTATCTTTTGGCACGGTAAGGGCTCACCGGATTACCGGAAGGGCTCACACCATGAGTGCCATTAAGCGAACTGTGCCATATTTCTAGCGTTAGCCCGTGGATATACAGATTGTCATCAACAAATGTTATTGCTTAGCTTCGCTCTTTGAGAACAAAGCATTGAGAACACTTTATAAAGAGCTCTCCATTTCGCTCTGAAATGAGGCACTGGTAATAATCTATCCCTCCCTGATCCATGCGGCTCCGTGTCTGCGACGAACTCGTATACTATTACAGCAGGCGGAGAGCGCACTAGTTGTTATAAAGCGCCTTCGGAAATGATAGCTGGTTATTTTACACGAAGCGCCTTTGGCAGTGATAGCTAGCCATTTGGATAAGCATCATTCTTTCCACAGACTCTTGATAATGAAGTAAAATCGTTTATTTTTATATTAATTTATATTTTACGTACGGGAAAAACAGTGTCATGGAGCGCGAGAAAAAAACAACAACAAAGCACTGACCTAACCCACCCTACAGACCTAAAATGCAGCCTGACGATATGTCTTAGCCAAATGCAACTTAGCAAGGGCGAATATACATACGTTGGTGATCTTGATGATACCTTGGGTGGCGCCACTTGTCTGGAAACAAAGCATCAACAGGCAATTTATTACAGGTGACAGCATTGAATATATCTATTTAACGCTATGCTACTTAAAAAAATTCATTTGTTCAAAAATTGCTTTTGAAAAAAAAATACATTCCTTTACAAACAAATTGGTCATCTGTGGCACCCAACTATCCTGGCACCCAATACCATTCGCTTGAAGGAAAATAGAATACAAAAAAATACTGGCTTCTAAGTTACTGCAGCTTTTAGAGGTGACAGTAATCGTACACGCCACCTGATTAGCATTATTACCGCCAGCGTTCAGGCATGAGTTTCTCCTGATAGAAATAGTGCACACCAAGAGCACTGAAGCTTTACAACGATGTGCAACACAATAAAACTAGTGAAATCTTCACTGTATCATAAGTAGCTGCTTTTTACAATTTTAAGCACATCAGGATCTGAATTCGCAAGGTTTTAAACAGACAAATGAACAGCCCACCAATTTAGAGAAGGCCGTTTGACCAGAAAGGAAAATTTAGGCGATATTCGCACAGTAGTTTCTCAACTAGAGAAAGTAGCTTTACATAAAACTGTATTGTAATTCTTATATACAATCGCACTGCGAAGCGAGTATTTATACAAATTAATTTTAGTACTGATCAACTTGAGTGACTCGCAAACCGCTCGTAGAAAATAAGCAAGAACATGTATTGAAAAGTTTGAAGGAAGTTGGTTGAATAAAAGAAACTAAAGGAACAAAAAACAAGTACTTACAGTTGTGCTGCCGCAGAAGTTGGTAGAACTTCCAACGCACTAACATAGGGGCGAAAAATAGAAAACATACAAAATATTAATTACGGAGAGTGCAAAACGACAAACATTGTATAGATTATTCTTTATCTGGATGCTTGGACAGAAACGCCTTGACGCTGATATTTCGTTTGGCGCCACTGTGGTTGCTATCCGGTGAGATTCAACATGATGATTTTTTCAAAAAAAAAAAAAATCTGGCTCTTCTGCTGATTCTTTTGAGGAGTTTGAGAAGCTGTTGAGTGTCCTAACCCTAAATTGTTTGTCGTTACTTGAATATGCATTATTGGTTTATATTTCTTTTTCAGTCAATTTTTCTCACTGCCACTGTTCAATTGTGAACTTATGAGGCTTCATTTTGCACGATGAAACCGAGACGTTTTGTAAGGTCAACAAATAAAGGAGCGTCTAAAGTAAACAATGAGTTATTGGTACTGCAAATTGTTCATGAGTTGTCGAAAGGAAACACCTTAAAAACAGTGTGAATGTGAGACTTACATTTCCAATGTTGAGGATATTGCTCAGGGTAATGTTGACGCAAGAAGCTGCAAACACGAAAATATTCACGTCGTTGAAATTTAAATTGTGTATTTGCGCTAAGGCACGGTTGCAAAGACATCTGGCGTCTTCATTATTGACTGCCTTAATATACTCTTCTATTGCAATCTTTGCCGATTTCGAAAAATGTTTAGGGTTCAATTGCACAGATGGGAAAAAGCGCCCTTCGCATAAACTCACGTTAAAAGAAAAAGGAGAAAGATATGCACATGCGTTTAATATAATTTTACGCTCTAAATGAAACCCGTTGACATATTCTGTTAGCATTCATAATCCAATTCTTTCGGCGAGAGGCCAGTCCTTAGGCTACCTCAGACTAAATAAGCACATAGCTGAATACCGAAATTGCGAGACAGGATTAATCAACAACAGTAGTAGCCTTCGGCATGGACGGGTGGGTCATTGACCTCGTAGCATTAAATGTTGCCCCTTATAAAAGGTCGAATGAATCCAAAACGCATCAGGTCGCATCGATTATTACAGAACGTAGACATAGGTTGCCCTGCCATATCTATTCATGGATTTTATTAACGTTATTATCATGCGGGCATCAAATACATGTTTTGTGCTAGGATTCATTTTGGACAAATGCCGCATGGAAATGATTTTGTGATTTAGAGAAAACGATGCCTGCCCCGAGGTGCTACTGTAAAAGGGATAATCGTTAGTATGACGAAATCTTTTGAGGTACTCGCATTATATTCTGTTGGGTGGGATTTGATTCTGCAAGTCATTTTTTGCACTAGAGAGTAATGTTGATGTATATAATATTCCAGATTATATTTAACGACTGTAGTGTTAATTTCTCATCATGTTACTTGGTTGTTAGAGCAGAAATGTAGGAATAACGAGAGTATCGCAAACATGAAAACAAAAATAGGAATTGAGTTTATAGACTCAATGACATTCTGGGGATAGTGTGCGTAACAGCAAAAAAATAACATTCCCGCCAATGGCAGAATAACTGATCACTGACCCTTGCATTCTAATTCTTCTTTAAAGCTCAAATCTGTGGCTCAAAACGTGCTTAAGGTTGTGGATATGAATGAGTAGAAATATCCTAAGATATTTTAGGAGAAACTTCAAATATATTAGCTCTCGATGCACGCAAGTGAGAAAAGGCCACACGTTTATAGATAAGTATATACGCTGCACTGTTCACAAAAAAAAAAAAAAAACGAAAGGTGGCCGGTATTGATGAAAGTTGCTCTCCATATATTCTCCTACCGATTAGCCGAAGAGGACGTGGGGACATGTCTTGATTGCGTTATCGGAAGCCAGAAAAAACTTCTCGTTCCGAAACCTGAATACTGCGAAACAAAGTCTGTGATGTGGTGTGTTAGGAACATTTTAGCGAAACTAAATTGGTGAACAAAATTGCAAGCATCATCTTTATTCTAAAGGAGGGTTTTAGCGCTCGATGAAAGGCGAGAGGTGAAGAATGTTGAGGCGATTTTCGTATCACCAGGTTGAACCTTTTGCAGCATTTTAATAATAATTTCACACCCATATTTAAGGTCGGTTCGAAAGAAGAAATGGCCCTCGAAACATCACAACACTGATTCACTTTGAGCATGACATAGCAAACTGATCTCTGCATTGTAGCTGTAACCTCTCTATCCCTCTATCTGCCACTGGTTCTACTTCCCATCGTACAAATACTTGCACCTCAGGAAAAACGTCATGAAATGCACCGCTAACAAGAAAAAAAGCGTGCACGTTTTCTTGATTTTTATTCAATGTTCCTGGATTGACTTACAACATTTAAAGGCATGAATTAAGCAGGTTTTAAGACTGGAGTTAAGGATAAGATGCCGACTCTAGATGCTCTAGATGCCGACTCAGCTCGGCAGGCTGGTACGCACGCTGTTTTGATAAGCTAGAATAATTTGGATATACAGGATATGTTATTATGTACAAAAATCCCGGATAACTGGATTTTTTACATTTTTAAGCTCCTCTTTAATTCCGCATTACGTAAAAACTATCTATAGGCGCAGAAAACTTTAAGCTGCTCCTGATGACCTAGTTGAGGGAAAACAATCCCAAACATTGCGTCTGAACGATAGACCTACCCTTCTGCTGGCCTCCAGAATAAACCGCTGTGCTATGAATAGATGAAATTATAGAAGCCTGCGAAGTTCCTCTCATAAAGCGAAGATTATTCTGCCGATTTTCATTTCTCCCCCATCGTAAGCCATGCCATATCCGCAGCGTTCAACGAATGAACAGGGTTTAGTTGAACACCACAACTACTCAGCTACCTCCCGCAGGCTTAATATTTTGCAACACTTTGCACTCGATTTGTTGCATTGCAAATAAAAATTTTTTGTTGCCACTGCTAGGCCTAGCAGTAGTCGGTTCCGTAAATAAAGCAGCATCCTTATAGTACCAGTGTATAATTTTATTGTACTCGCAAATAAAGTCTACATTTCTGAAAACAAAGACAGTGACCGCACGTGGTTAGGCATTGTCTTGTAATTAGACGGAGTTAAAATCTTTTGCTGCAAATGTTTATCTTTATCGGCTCCTACCACAACTACTGATATTGCAGTCGTTCGTGAGACTGATATTTTATTTGGTCTCTTCTTGGTGTTTAAGTCGATAAACGCAATAAGCTGCTGCACCAGCGGAGGTGCTTTGAATCGCCGTTGTGCTGCTGTATTCAGGGGATGGCAAAGAATAGGTGTCAGTTTTTGTATGCTGTTCCTACACGTGGCAAAGTACATTTGGGTGACGTTTAGAATTGGCGCATCCTCCCGTGTCCTCCCACTATGGTGTTTGTCACAGCTGATGTAAGTTTGGAACGTTAAAATCAATGTAACACTGCCATAGTGCTTCTTTCAATGGCCAAAATCATTTACTAATTTTAATATGACCGTCACGTTTTTTAACAGGTATCCGAGTTCCTGCATAAAGCAGAGAGTGCATTGTAGAGCATTCACAAGAAACCAACTCATTTTCCTCAGGTCTGTTCGAAATATTTCGAGGAACAAATACTTATGCTTAGTAGCAGAGGTAAGGAGTGTTTTAGGGGGTTATAGTTTAATGAAAAGCTAGAAAATAAATTGAATATGCACTTACTCGGCACTGAAGCTGACGCAGAAGTCACGGCCGCAACGACCAGAACAGCGACAAAGGTGTAGGTAGAGACCATGGTTGTGGTTATTGTCGGGCGTGCAGGGGCGACTGAGAGCAGATTGGTATGAGTTGCCACAATATCTGGGCTCAGAACCTTTGGTGCTTTTTATAGGCAAAATCAAGCACCAGTAGTATTACAAGGTACTCGAATATGACGTTACTGAAATCATTGTTTACAGAATGAAGTATATGCGTGTTTTTTTTCCCATGGTCATTTAAATATAAGGTTTACAGTGTTGCACACTATATCCTACGTTCGCGCCCACCTGGAACTCCTCATTAAAAATTATTAATGTCACTGCCTTCATTTTGTCGTAGAATACTGAAAACTTGTCACGAACAAGCTCCTTGACAGCTTAAAAAATATGCTTTGTACTGCGCGTTTCCTGTTTCATTACTTTCGGTGCGCCGGTCGGAACAAAAACGGAAGTTTATCGGTAAAAAGTATAGCCTGCGCAGAAGCCGGACGTTTGTAAATACCTGGGTTTTCCCGTTTGCGACACGTGTGCATGTGTACAGGATATATATTTACAGCAAAACCTTGGCTATAATTCTGATTTGAACTTATTTTTTAATGAAACAACTGAACTCTTTTCTCTTCCCTAATGAGGCTATGAAGCACTAGGTATAGGACTCGGTATTGCGAGGAAAGAAAAACAGTACGAAATGAACTATCAGCGTGATAGAGCTAAATATGGCCATCGCAGAGGAGAAGACAGCAGCAACTGGTGCACCACAAGCGCACCTGCTGAACACCATGGCAGTCGAACGGTAATGGAGGAGTAAGTGCCATACACAAGCGTCGATCAGCGAACCCATGCGTAGAAGCGAATGATGGGTACTTTATTTGTTTTTTGTAACATTTTTCAGTTTCATGCTTGATAAATGACGTCAGGTGGTAGAACAGAATTGCTCGAACTTGGCAAAAATATACAGGCCTTGTGTCCAGTATGTTTTCAGGATCCGGATTCATATCCGGCAACAAAGATACTCTGCGCATCACAGCTAGGTATGACGCCAAGCGAAATCCGCGATGATACACGCCTGATTACGTGTCCGGCAAGCTACGAATAGGCTGCCATCATATATTTATTTCTAACTGTATATAATAACTATGTTCAACTATTTGCTCATTTTACCATTCCAATGTGATTGCTAGGTGGCTGATCCGAAAGCTCAGATTTCACTGCAAACATTGCGGTGCTATCAGACGACTTTCTCTCTTCAAGGCTCTCACAAATACACGCCCCTGAATCGCAACTACATGTAAGAGTTCTAGTGGGCGCCCATAAACTAAAATTTGTCCGTGTCTGACATTTATTTTTAACAAGCTACACAGCTCTACTAATGTTAGGGAAGGCGTTGTTAATGGTTTCATTTTTTTCGTGTGTCGCTTTCTTTGTAATCGTAATTCCTTGTAAACGGCATTTCTTGCTTTCGCGTGATTACGCATTACATTCTATGTTATCGACGTTACAGATGCCGCGCAATTTAAGTGTCAAAGTCGCTATTGAACAGAGTACTGCTAGTGAAAACAAATTGTAGCTATTAAAATATTCTGTCGTGTACCAAGCCAGTTATCAAAGCCCCGCTAATTTTCCAGACTATACTTGCAGGGGAACAGCATAGATTTGGCTGCTTTGGAAGTCGTAGGTCGTGAATCGGGTAAAACAATGCGCAACCTAATCGTTACTGTCTCAATAACAACCCTGCCGAGACCAATGCTACAGAAAAAAAGGGGGTGGTGATCTAGCGATGCTTACAACTCTAAGTCGGTAGCTTTGTCTGTTCAATACAGGTAAAAATGCAATTTTGAAATACTGGATATCATTTTCGTTATTACAAGCCCGACGACGCACATTTTTCCACCAATCCAGAACATACAGCTTCTGCGAGTGCCGTATCACTGGCAATAACAATAGATTGACAGTTTCTTTTATTCGGAAGTTTTTCTATTTGGTGATGTGATTTCCGTGCACTGGTGTTTTGTGTTCTGCCTCGTGCTGACGGCCATAAAATATCACTGTTTCAGCCCTAATTTCAACACACATTGTATCAAGCTGACTGACCTAGAATAGAACGAAAAGTAAATCTATATGTGGCGCTGTTACACCATCAAGACTACAGAATTGGGGCCGATGCCACTAGTTTCTAATCAATTTGGTGCCTAACAACACAACCACCACGGCAGCTGGCTGGTGTGAGTGCTGATATCAAAGAGGCGGGGTTGATTCCTGCTCTAGCGGCTCTTTTTAAATATTTGTGCTCCAATTTGGACCACTAAAGTGCGATAAGGCGAAAGCTTTTGTCTGAAACTTGGCCGATTCCTGGTTTTACTGCGTCTGCTTCTTTCTGTAGGCTGCCTGGTGCGGCTTTCGAAGAAGTTGCGAAATGAGAGGTGCTTCAAGGACGCCTGGATCGGTATGACGCGATAGCGTAAGATACCAGCCAACATATGAAGCCCCAGGTGAAAAACATTCGTGTAAAAAACAAAAACGAAATATATTAAAGGCACACTGATTCGAGCTCTAAAAGACGCAAATCGGATAGTAACTTTCCAAAAGAACTTTACCGCATTGGGATGGCACAATCAGAGTCGTATAATTAATCAGAGTAAGTCGTATAATTCATCTGCTGTGTAAGCAGTAAAGTCCAAACCTACTTGGTTGACAGCTTCAAAGTGCTGGCATTGAAATAAATTTTTATGTGCACTGAAACGGGTGAGTATCCAAGTGTGTAGGAAAATATATAACAAAAATGTCAGCCTATGTTTTCTCCCAGAGAAACTAAACGAAACACAACATTTACCGTACGATGACCGCCTCCAAAACTGGCAACTAGTGCTTTCTTTGGTTTTTCAGTGCCGTTGTTAATTTACCAGGCCCGTCTCTTAGGTCAGTACCTTTTCACTAAGGTCATTTGCTTGCTACGCTGGAGCTGCGAGAAACTCGACGCTTAGCGCTTTTTCCGGTGTGAACTGCAGGAGAGCGTACCGTCATGCAATGCCTTTGGCATGATATATCCTTCCTAAAGGACCATTTTGAGTCTCGTCAACATCTTGGTGACATTGAACAGTGCTCTTATTAAAAGCTGGAGGCTGAGTGTTCAGTCTGGAGTGTTGTAAATAAGAAAGCCTGGACTGTTGTTTATGGGCTACCAAACGTTGGAATTTCCCGTGATGCGGCAGTGCTTGTGCTAAACGCGTACCGGGTAAAACGGTGCCAATTATACGAAGGCGAACAGCTGTCTGCATGAATACGCAGATATCATTAGAGTTGAGGCGTGCTAACAATCTGAATTTAAAGGACTTGAGCATATTTCGAAGTTAGGTATCTGGAAGCAGGGGACCATTGTGTCGTGTTGCTCCAATGTTTGTACTTATAGGCTCCTAATTATTTTGGATACCCTTCATATCGAACTAGCCAGAAAGGCACAGTGCATATGTGGATTCAGGATGTAGTCACGACAAGCTGTAGCGAGAATGCTTGCAGCAAGAAGAAGTATACAAACCCTGTCGTTCAAAATAACAAAACAATGCTACCATGTGTGTGCAGCGGTTCGTCTGATTTTAGTTTGAGCATGAGCTTTAATGCATGTATGTTCAATTGATAACTTTTGAATTTGAACGCCTATTTTCAGGCTAGTTAACATAATTTAGTGTGTATATTTGTTTTGTATGTACATTTTTGCCATTGATAACTTGAATCTTGATGGACGGTGAAGATAGAGGTAGAATTTTCTAGTCGATGCGATTTGGATCACTTTCACATCTGCCTGTTTAGCTCTAGCGATCGGATGCTGATTTGATCTCAAATATGTTGGCCTCATTTCTATGCAAAACGTCGCATACGATGCCAACGTACGTTACTGAATTCGAGGTGATTTAAATTTCACGGTTCATCACTACAGTGTCGCTCATATCACACTTGACCCTTCAGGATTTCTATTTGATATTACAAAAGAAGGTGCATTTCTCTTAATTCTCTAAGTTCAGATTCAGGTTAGTTCATCTAATATTCGCAGTTTTTGACGACTCTCTGGTAGTCTAGCTGTCTAGAATGAGATTCTGGAATTTTGAGTCATTTGTAGTGTACAGATTTTGCTACTTTGTGTACTAACTATGCATTCGATCAGTGATTGCAAGATTTTTGAACAAGGTCGTGTTCTTTTTCTTAAACGCTTTTATATTTGCTAAGGCAGCACTTGCATTTTAAACAAGTTAGCCTTCGTTATTTCTTAAATATGCTAGAGCAGCTGTTTTGACCGTATTTGATGATTTTCCTCGATATGTCTTTGGCAGTACTAATCACGGAGAAGAGGTATCTCAGAAGATGCGTCTTTTTTGGAGCTAAAGTCGACTCCATAGATTTTTGTGGCAGCACTGGAATTCAATTTCAGTTGCGCAAGGTTTTATTGGTGTGCAAGTTTGTTTTAATGGGTGTCATGAGATGGTGGATTACATTATTTGCCTATTCCTTAAAGGCAAACCTTGAAGCAGTTCAAATAACATTGTCCCTATGCGTTTACCTGCTACTGCAAACTAGTTGGAGGTCGCACGGTGCATGTTGCATGTTGCATGCCAATTGGAGCAGTATGTAGAACGTTGCTAATGTTGCAATTGGTGCATCCTATGAATAAAATGTCAAATATTACCACCGGTGTGCCTACGTTATGTAATATTGTTTTTAAAAAACAGATTAAACCTATACTGTGAGTGTGCCTTGTCATATGCCCTTAAATTGCATCTGCTTGCTTAGCTATTCAAATTTCAGTTTCCTTAAGTCGAGTGTCAGTATATGTCAGACCTATTAGAATGTGAGGTTCAACACAAAAAGAACGGTACTCCAATTCACTTTAAGGGAGATAGAATACAAGTGCCCCAATCATGCATCGACTACGGTTATCAGATGTTATGTACGCAAATAAGAAAATTATTGAAATAACATCCGGGCAGCTTTGAACTAGTACCAGCCTACCCATCCCTGCGTAAGATAAAAAGAGTATGACATATGGAGCTAGTGAAATATAAAGGCAATACTTTCTTTTCTCATGTGGACGGTCACACTTATGTGTCATTATATTGTATTCGTTATATGTCACACTTCTGTACGTGGGTGGCGCATTGGTTACGGCGCTCGGTTACTGTTCCCGAGGATGCGGGATTGAATCTCATCCTCGGCGGCCGCTTTTCGATGGAGGCTAAAAGCAAGGCGCCCGTGTGCTGTGCGATGTCAGTGCACGTTAAAGAACTCCAGGTGGTCGACATTTCCGGAGTCCTCCACTACGGCGTCTCTCATAGCCTTAGTCGCTTTGGGATGGTAAACCCCAAAAATCAAAACCAAACTTCAGTGCGTGGAGAAATATTTGGAAATGTGCACGTATTTTTAGCAGAAGTGTTCGCACTCATTTCCCTTTCTGATAGCTCTTTTATTCTGCCCTATATACAAAACACACGCTACAGAGCTGAAGAGTTTTAATTTGTTCTGGTTGGCGTGCTTGTATACACATTGGTAGAAGTACTAAGTCTCCAAGTTTGCCTTTTGTTTTATGATGTACCTTACTGCAAGTGATTTTGTATGTAACCTATAAATAGTTGCTGCTCCTATTGAGAGCGGGAAGGCCTAGTCACGCGGAAATCCCGTCAGCCTTTTTACCTAAGACAAATTTTGTTCAGTTGTTCTCAAGTAAGTTTTTCTAATTTAGTTCGAAGTTAAATGGATTAAATAGTAGCAACTGAGACAAGTGGTTTTACCATTGCTCATTCGTAAAGTATTTAGCAGAACCTGTGCTGCTTCTCGTCTCTATGCCGTGATTATGTTAAAACATACTAGGTATTTGTGTATTTAAACATCTGTTTGAACAGAGGAAGCTAATAATTATAATATTGGCTGTAATATAGGTGTTCAGTGATTACTAATATCTTTATTGTGACCAACGTAATTGTTCTAGAGGCGAGCAACACCAGGGTCCAACAAAGAGTGAAACCAATAAAAGGCACAGACTTTATTTGAGGTTTATAAATCTATGCATGCGAAAGAACCAATTTTCGACACAGGGTGTGGAATCGGAACCAAAACCGAATCGAACCAGATTTTTTCCGCCATTTTTGAACTGAACCCGAGCTGGAACGAAACAAAGGAACATTTTTGAAGCTGTAAGGGGTACGCTTCCGACCCACTTTTGTTGCAGCTTACATTCATTATTTTGTCTTTTATCGCAGTTTGTAAAGCGCTCTTCTCGTTTATTTCCAAAGCGCCACGGCATACAGGTACGTACCAGCCATATAAAAAAATCGTCGCTTGCAAAAAGGGGACAAGAACTAAAGAAAATATATTGATGCAGAGACATAGCACCAATCTCTGGTGTCGGGCTATCGTTTCATCCGAAAACGGGTGGTTGCTACGCCGCGCAATTGCGCCGCTCATGGAGAAAGCTCTCCCATTATAGAGCCTTTCTAGGCAGTGAAAAAAGAACATAGAATTCCATATATTGATTTCTATATTTAGATAAATAAATATGTGACAATGTACAACTCAAAATGAAGTAACTAATTAACAGGTTAAAAATGTCCGCAAATTATTTCACTTTTATCTCGTTCGACGACGTTGCAATGAGTACTCATGGTACGTGCATAGCAATCGTGTGCGTTGCGACGCCAGCATAGCCATTTTCGTTTACCGAGGATTCAGAATGATAAGCTGGCGGTGATGGTGGGAACGCCGCCCTGGGCTGGAAATAATCTGTCTGTTCCTGAGTTGTATCTGAACTTAGCACAGAGATGAATCTATAATTTGACTTCCCATTTAGTCTCCTTTTCCGTTTGTCCCTGGTAACGTCTGCTTGTTTTATTTCCCTTGAAAATTTAATCTATGCCAGAAGTGAAGCTCCGATGTTCAAATGTGAAAACTGGGTGAGCAAGAAACTGAGTGGAAATATCGGTAGGAGTATTATTTCACGAGCTCCATTTGGTCTGCTCTCGTTTCGGCCCGTGCAACTACGGTGTGTCGAAAAAAAAGAAAGCGTTTCATTCCTTTGTTCACCATCCCTGATGAGACTACTGAAGACAGTTAGAGAGGTGGCACTGGAAGTTAGGATTGACCTACTTAAAGAAAAATTAAGTAATAAATAACTAGGTGTTGCACAGTGAAAAGGAAGCAAAGGAAGGCGAGAGAAAAATATAAACTTCAGGCTCGGTGACGGACAAAGAAAACCGTCTTGGAAGAAAAGGAAATTACCCATATAAGCGCGGAAGGAACATGTGTGGAAGGGAAAAAAGAACGAGCTGGGAGGGAGGAAAAAGAACGAAAGGAAGCAAAAATAAAGTTACCAAGACAAATTCGCGAAACTTAGCTCAAGGCATTGTAAATGCGGAATTAAAACGCTCCATTCCCGTTGATTACTCTCTGAACTTTTTGTTGTGATCGTTGGCTCTCTTAGACAGGGAAATAGAGACCACAAGACAACTTCAATAAAAATTACGCAATGATCAACTGCATCCACGAGCGCGGCACATTGGTCGTGCACGGCGGTCCCAGTAGACGTGTATCTATGAGTTTCCAAATTTCTTTTATTAACTTGTTTTATTAGTTAAGAAAGGATGCTAAAGCAGGCGAAGATAGTGTGTCCTCTTTCGGAAAAAATGCTGCGCTGAAAATCGGGAAAATCTGCTGACGGACGACAGCGATCCAAATTTAGCGTCGCTTTGCATCGTAAACCTTATTCGGGGACGTAAAAATATATAATCAGGCCAGTGAAAATGTGTGAAAACCAGCGACTGCAACCTAGCAATTCATTCGTGGTCATATAGAATGCCGTGAATCACAAGAACGAACGGCGAATGCGACCCACGAACAGGAGATGCGCCGCGTCTCCGCTGCGGGGCCGGGCGCACGGGCCCCTAATCTCCTACCCGCCTCAAGGGGCGCGGGTATCGCGCCGCGAGGTACTCCTGCACAGAGCCTATAGAATTGCAACCATGCCTACCAAGTCACCGGCGGTTACTATGCTTTTCTATTTTTTAAGATCGCCAAACTCGCCTAAAAAACATTTTTTTCGAACAAGGACGGTATACGATAGTTAACCTTCAACAGCCACAGAGACAATTTGGAAGGAAGAGAATTCATAAATAATTACTGCAAAGCGGTAAAGAAAAAACAGTTCCAATTGGGAGTCAAATGCACATGCGGGTGTTATCAACGGACTTTGCATATGCCCAGGGCTTCCTAAGCGCCTAACGATCCTTTTTACTTCTGTATGAAAAATGTCGCTGACGTTTCGATCACTCCAGATGTCTAAGATTGAAATTATTATATCGTATGATTTGGTGTATGGCTTCCACGTCTACTTTGGAAAAATCACCCCAGAGTGAGTGATAACATGGAGTTATATTGAAAAATCTAAATAATCTAAGTCAATTTCTTGCCAGCTTGCAATCAATACGGATTGAAGTGCTTCCGCCGGTGCAAACTCTGTTTCTGAATTGAATATTTTCTCTAGGTTAATATTTGTAAAAATATCTTCGTCCTCTCTACGACTCGGAAGAATACGTAAGTTCTCGATGAAGTTCAAAGGGCTGCCATAAAATCTGTCGTGGGTTAAACAATAACCTATATTCCATTGAGTGAGAATGAATGATGTATTCAGTAAAGGTCTATTAATTGGCCATTTTTTATTTCTTCAGAGTTAATTTCAAGCTCTTCTCCTCCCTCTGCGGGACGAACCCACATAACAGGACTAGAGGTGTCATCTGTCACAAAGAGAGCAGAACAAGAAGGAAGTTTGGCTTAGCGGTCTTTTCAATAGATGTCACCACTATCCCATCGTTCTGAGAATGTTTTTCTGCTTCAGTATGCTAAGAAACGGTGAGGAGCCTGTATTCTCGAGGTCGCAAAGCTCGTCTAAAAAACATTTTTTTTCCAACAAAGACTATAACGATAGTCAACTTTAAACAGCCAGAGAAACGATTTGGAGGGAAAGGTGTAGGTTACACACTTCAACAATCAAGCTCAAAAAATTGGCGTGCTTTCGAGAGGAACAAAGCGTTAAAAGCCACGTTCAGCTTTCTACTATTATTTGTATTACTTGCTAATATTTGTATTCTCATATTCAGCACAACTGAGATTTGCTCCTCCAAAGGCAGCAATAAATTATTACTTTTATTTTTGATCCTCTTTGCCAGTAAGGGAAATTTTTCAACCTTTAGTAAAGCCGGTGTAGCTTTCCATCTACAAAAATGAATTCGCTCAGTTGAAACGAACCATGAGCTACAGGTATATTCTAGGTCGCATAATTTCTAATACTTTCGAAATCCTATTCGCACGATAACGGTAACTTTTTGTTTACTGTGAACAGTTTGGCTTACATGAAAAGCCTAGTAGAGAAGAGTTTTACAGTTTCTTAAAATAACCGCCATTAGATGACATGAGAACAGCCATTTGTTCTGTCTTCACAGAGAGGGAAAGACTACTACACTAACAAGAGAACAAGAATTGATCTTGAAGATGTCTAGTTGCCAACTTGTCAAGCCCACTAAGTTAACTACTGTTAAGCAAACCTGACGTAGCCTGTAGCTTACGAAAGAGATTATATGGGCTTCAGCTCAGTTGATGTCGCGTTATCAGCAGTGCCCTCCGAACAGTTTTGCCTCTTTCCGGCATGCATTAGCTTGAGCAACATCAAAATCTGGCTGCCGCCTACAATTTCGAATTAGGCATAGGAATTTGTCTGAGAACCCCTAACACACGCTTAGTAGTGTTTATGGCGTCGAGCAAGTGGACCATATGCGCACATTGTGAGTATGAAGAAAAGTATTGCAGTTTAAAATGATGAAGCTGTTATAAGCCGCACTGAAAAAATAACACCCGGGCAACGTTGTTTGCGCAAGCAAACTTAACAAGGTTTTACGGGTCCTTCATGTTTTTGCAATTACAGTCCTTACATCGCTAAAATTATGGAAGAAAGTGCCAACAGTAAACGAAAAACAAAAAAAAAAAATACCCGGACATGTGCATGTGGAACTGAAGGCACGTGGCAGAAGATTGTCGGTTCATAATGCCGCGAAACCTTCAAAACAGTATTTGTTGTTTTTTAACAGCCGCCGGCATACAGGCTTATCCCTCTGGTTTTGGACCGCGTATCAGTTCCGTAATCTTTGTTTGTTAATGCTCGATGTCGCGAGTCACACTTTTATCAGTTTTGTTGTAGCGAAAGATACACCGAGATCTGTCTCGAAGGTTCCGGCCACTCTGGTGTCTTTCCACAATGTTCCAGCCCGTGCTGGTAGCTGTTTGCGACGTTATCTAGATTGTTCTGTGCAGCCTTTAAATTGAGCGTGGACGAGTGTGACGAGCATTCTTTGTCCGACGACCGCCGAGCACGTTTGTTGCTATCGCCGCCGCCGAGTTGCTTAGTTCTTTTGCGGGCGCAAGTCAGCCCAAATAAAGAGTTTCTTTAGTGCAATCATTGACCCTTCATTTGTGTCGTCGACCTCGTCACCACTACGTGACATCTGGTGGAGGTGCTGCATTTGACCCTTCAAGCGAAGACCCAGGCCGTGTTCTTTTCGCCCTGGAAGACCAGCCTACAGGTCACCGAGCTAGCCGCCGACTTCAAGGCGTACAACCCGAACACGGTCTGATGCCTGACCCCATTAGATCTCGGAAGGCATCGACGCTGACAATGGGCCAGCCTACAGCACCGGTTGTTTTCGTCCAACCTCGTGAGGCCCCTTGCTTCCATGGACGACCGGATGAAGATGCTGGAGATTGGATGGGCCTTTTCGACCGTGTGGCAGAATTCAACGGCTGGAACGACGCTGCGAAACTCAGGCAGGTCTACTTTGTTCTTCAATGACATGCCCGAGTTTGGTTCGAAAATCATGAGGCAGCTATGACGGATTGGGACATTTTCAAGGAAGCGTTTTTGAAAGCCTTTTCAAGCGTCGTCCGAAAGGAAAGAGCCCAGGCCCTCCTTCAGTCAAAACTTCAACTTCCTAACGAGCCTGTCCTGGCGAATGTTGAGGAGATGAAGCGCCTCTTTCGCCGCGCCGACCCTAACATGACTGAAGGTGACAGAGCCAAATTTTTAATGCGAGGCGTCAAAGAATCGTTTTTTGCAAATCTTGTCCGAAATCCGCCAAAAACGGTGGCGGAATTTGAAACGGAAGCGTCTGCCATCGAGAAGACGTTGTGCACTCGGATGCGCCACTACGAGCGACCACTTCAGCCAGACTACTCAAGCGACTACCCCAGCGCATCTGCGAGTGGAGAGAACCTTCGGTACCTCATCCGAGAGATCATACCCCAGCGCATCTGCGAGTGGAGAGAACCTTTGGTACCTCATCCGAGAGATCGTGCGAGATGAGCTCGGCTGATTGATGCCATCATCGCAACAACCCCAGGTGGCGACGCTCGCGGACGTCGTCCGTGAAGAAGTCCAGCAGGCGCTGGGCGTTCCTCAAGCGACGGCTGCGACTGTTCCAGCACAAAAGGCAACAGCAATGAACTACGCTGGTGCATTACGTCGCCCTACGCCCCGACGTGATGACTTTCCGAACCGTCGCCGCTACCATCCTGTTTCTGAAAACCGTCTCTTGGCCCCCGCCCGCCAAGCATACCAACGACTCCCAAACCCCACGAAGTGCGACGCTTGGAGGACTGCAAACAACCGGCCATTATGCTAACACTGCGGTGAGGCAGGCCACATTCTGCGCCACTGCCCGTACCGACGAATTGGTCTCCGCGGATTTGCAGTCGACGCTCCACGACCACACCCAGGTGAACGACCACAAGAAATTGACAACTATCTGC
The DNA here is from genome assembly GCA_023969395.1 of Amblyomma maculatum. Classification (NCBI taxonomy): domain Eukaryota; kingdom Metazoa; phylum Arthropoda; class Arachnida; order Ixodida; family Ixodidae; genus Amblyomma; species Amblyomma maculatum. Next base: position 263,714 of record JAJIZL010021083.1, on the reverse strand, counting down.
GTAGCGGTGAGATTGCGCCACCAAGCCGTCGGTTCAGATCTCCATCGCCGTACAGGGCCCGCTTTGCGTCGCCAGGCCGTACCTATGATGAGAGTATGCGCGGAAGGTCCCCAAGCCCGCGCAGGGGAAACTAAACAGAGCAACCTTTGGAGGTGATGTTGCTCAACGGCGAAAAGACGAACATCCTCCGCCGCAGACGACCACTAACGACGACGCAACCACTTCATCGCCGCTCCACATGACGACACCGATGACAACACGACCAGAGTGCAAGCCGACACCGCCGCCCAGCGAAGTAACAACGGTATGCCCCGGCCATGACCTGAAGAAACGACGCAGCCGAGATCGGACACTAAGGCCCACGTGTAATGCGAGGACGCGAACAAGTGACCTTGAAGTTGATATCGACGGCCGCAAAGTCACTGCCCTAGTAGACACTGGAGCTGACTATTCAGTCATTAATGGACCGTTAGCCTCTCAGCTAAGAAAAGTTACCACCGCTTGGGATGGCCCGCTGATTCGCAGAGCAGGTGACAACCTGATTACTTCATCGGGACGATGCACTGCAAGAATAACCGTAAATGGGCGTACTTACCCCACCAGCTTTGTGGCCTTGCAGCAGTGCTCCCGCGACGTGATTTTAGGCATGGACTTCCTAAATGAACATAGGGCTATCATCGACCTGCGATCCAAGCTCATGAAGCTCTCTGCAGACAAAGCCATTCCTGCTACGACGACGTCGATGCAACACATCCCTCTAAACGTCCTCGACGAAGAATTGAACGTCCCGCCCCGATCAAGTATCGCAGTCTGCGTAGGTAGCGCCAACATCAAAACCGCTGAAGGCATCGTCGAAGGAAATATCCAGTTGCTCTTAGAACGAGGTGTCGGCATTGCAAGAGGCATCACGAAATTCCGGAGAGGTCAAGCTCAGGTTCTGGTAACAAACTTCACCGAAGAATACCGGTATCTCAAAAAGGGCACGACGATCGCCTTTCTCGACGAATTAGCGGACCTCAAAGATGTATTCACCCTCCACGACCAAACGCTGGAAGACGCACCGGACCTATTCCGTCAGCCCACATTTGACATAAACCCGGCATTGACCCACAGCAGGAAAGACCAGATTCTCAGTCTGCTTCGAACCTACGGGGAGTGCTTCTCATCTTCATCGAAGGTACGACAAACACCACTGGCCAAGCACCGCATTATAACGGACGAGCACGACCGACCTCTGCGCCAAAGCCCTTATCGTGTATCGCCGCGAGAACGCCAGGCCATTCGCGATCAAGTTGAAGAAATGCTGCGTGATGACGTAATCCAGCCATCGAACAGCCCCTGGGCGGCGCCAGTCGTTTTGGTCAAGAAGAAAGACAACACACTTCGCTTCTGCGTTGATTACCGCCGCTTGAATAGCATAACGAAGAAGGATGTCTACCCTCTTCCCCGCATCGACGACACTCTCGACCGGCTCTGCAATGCAAGGTACTTCTCATCGATGGACCTGAAGAGCGGATATTGGCAAATTGAGGTCGACGAAAGAGATCGCGAGAAGACCGCATTCATCACATCGGATGGCCTTTATGAATTTAAGGTGATGCCATTTGGCCTCTGCTCCGCACCAGCCACGTTTCAACGAGCAATGGACACAGTCCTGGCAGGTTTGAAGTGGCAAATTTGTTTGGTATATTTGGACGACGTTGTTGTCTTCTCGTCACACTTTGAAGACCACCTAGAACGATACAGACAGTGCTGGAAGCCATCAAGTCATCGGGGCTAACGCTAAAAGCAGAGAAGTGTCACTTCGCCTACGAGGAACTCCGATTCCTAGATCACATCGTTAGCAAGGACGGTATTCGCCCAGACCCGGAGAAAACAGCTGTAATCGCACAATTCCCACCGCCTGCCGACAAGAAAGCTGTGCGCCGATTCCTTGGGCTGTGCGCTTATTATCGACGATTTGTCAGAAACTTTTCGCGGATCGCCGAACCGTTGACGCAGCTTACAAAGGCTGACGCACATTTTAAATGGGAAGCGCCGCAAAGAGAAGCCTTCGACGAACTTAAGCGCCGCCTGCAATGCCCTCCTGTACTTGGCCACTTTGATGAAAATGCCGAGACCGAAATTCACACCGACGCGAGCAATGTAGGCCTAGGAGCCATTCTCGTCCAGAAGAGTGCCAGACAGGAAAAAGTAATCGCCTACGCTAGCAGGACGTCCCTCACAAAAGCCGAAGTCAATTACTCGACGACCGAGAATGAGTGCCTTGCGATCATCTGGGCTACTTCTAAGTTTCGTCCATACCTATACGGCCGACCATTCAAGGTGGTAAGCGACTATCACGCGCTCTGCTGGCTGGCTAATTTGAAAGATCCTTCCGGCCGCCTTGCCAGATGGAGCCTACGACTTCAAGAATTTGACATGACTGTAGTCTATAAGTCGGGCCAGAAGCATTCCGACGCAGACTGCTTATCCGGCGCTCCCGTCGATTCTCCCCCGAAGGACGATGACGACGACGCCTTTTTGGGACCGGTAAGCGCCAGCAGTTCCGCAGAACAGCGATCAGACCCTGAGCTGAAAGCGCTAGCTGATTACTTGGAAGGAAAGACCACTTCCCCTCCTGGTGTGTTCAGGCGACATTTATCATCCTTCACGTTAAGCAATGGCCTCCTCGTGAAGAACTTTGCACCCAACAAGACCGCGCAGCTTCTCGTAGTGCCTAAAACCCTTCCGCAAGAAATTCTGCAGGCGTTGCACGATGAGCAAACAGCAGGCCACCTCGGATTTGCGCGCACGTTGCGTCGAATCCAGGAGTAGTATTACTGGCCGCGACTGCCTGCCGAAGTTTCCCACTACGTGAAGACGTGTCGTGAGTGCCAACGACGCAAGACACCGCCGATCAGACCAGAAGGACTACTAAACCCGATTCCGCCCCCAATCCTGCCCTTTCAACAAATTGGGATGGATCTCCTCGGCCCCTTTCCATCTTCGTCTATGGGTAACAAGTGGATCATCGTGGCCACTGACTATTTTACCCGTTACGCCGAAGCAAGAGCACTACCAAATGGTACCGCGGCAGAAGTCGCCAAATTTTTTGTCGAACAAATTCTCTTGCGACACGGCGCCCCAGAAGTGCTCATTACGGATAGGGGAACGGCGTTTACGGCAGAGTTGACGCAAGCCATCCTGGAATACAGTCACACAAGCCATTGACGAACAACTGCGTACCATCCCCAGACCAATAGCCTTACGGAGCGCCTAAACAAAACGATCGCGGACATGATCGCTATGTACGTCGACGCTGAACACAAGACCTGGGACGCCATCTTGCCGTACGTGATCTTCGCGTATAACACGGCAGTCCAGGAGACGACCAGAGCGACCCCGTTTAAGCTCGTGTACGGCAGGGAGCCCACGACGACGCTCGACGCAATGCTGCCACACGTAACCAGCGAACACATCCTTGACATCGCCTCCTACCTGCAGCTTGCAGAGGAAGCCCGACGACTCGCACGGCTGCCTATTAAAGACCAACAGCACACCGACAGCCGACGATACAATTTACGACGACGCCACGCAGAGTACAATCCAGGAGACCAAGTGTGGGTTTGGACACCAATTCGCCGTCGCGGATTAAGTGAAAAGTTGTTGCGTCGATACTTTGGGCCATACAAAATCCTTCGCCGCGTCGGACCACTGGACTATGAAGTCATTCCCTACGGAACGTCAGCATCACAACCGCGACGCGCACGCCCGGAAATTGTACATGTTGTACGACTGAAGCCATACTACGCGCGTTAAAGAATCTGTGCTGTTTAAACTTCGCTGTGTTTATGTTTAAGTTTCTTTGTTTTGGAACATCGAGGCGATGTTCTTTTTAAGGGGGTAAGGCCGCGAAACCTTCAAAACAGTATTTGTTGTTTTTTAACAGCCGCCAGCTTACAGACTTATCACTCTGATTCTGGACCGCGTATCAGTTCTGTAATCTTTGTTTGTTAATTTTCATCAGTTTTGTTGCAGCGAAAGATACACCGAGATCTGTCTAGAAGGTTGCGGCCACTCTGGGGCCGAATTACGGACTCCGCTCGCAAGTTTGTTAGCGTGACGTCAAAATTACGAAGCTGTGACGCAGCCTTGAGACGTCAATCGTGACGAAGTACGAAATCGTCCAATTAACAGCGACTTTTAGCGTGGCTCCACCCTAGTAGTCCCGAATCCTCGGCAAACGTTGATGCCACTGTGTGGCACAAAACTGAGCAGGGACCGTCTCCTAACTTTTTCTAACACGACGCAACTAATACGCAATAAATAAAACAAACAAAGGTTTATTTTGGCAAGATACTATTTTTAATATTGATTAACATTGAGCTCAAGTTGAAGCGTTCTTAGTTTTGTAGTTATACTTGCTATTAGGTAACTTTTGTTGCCGCGAGGGTGCGCCGGCGGCGTCATGGTGTGCGCATGGCGGCCTGCAAGCAAACAGCTGATTCACCGAGAAGGTGCTGCTTTTTTTAGCGCCGTCGGTAATCGAAGTACCGTGCAAGTGCCGTGAGCATGCTGAAAATCTAATAAAATGCAGTCGAAGCCTGCAGCGATAAAATTTCATGGAGCGCTTGACACGGAAATGGACAAAGACAACTTGCGAAGGTGTTTTCGGTCGGCGCCTACTAGTATCGATGAGAAAAGTGCTGAAAGTGCAACGTGCAGGCTCCGTGGTTCTATTTGTTTCTCTTTAGGAAATACAAAACGACTGTGAAGCTTGTAGTGTAGGCCAAAATGAAGCTCTGTCCTTGCATGATCATCTGTTTGTATGTAGCTGGATAGTTTAGGAAAGAACATGATCATGGGAATGCTTCCACCCCTGCCGTGACTGAACCCGAAGCCTTCATTCACTGCAGTGCCACCGTGACAGGGCTTTCGATGTAGCTTTCGTTGTAGTGTGCTCTGTATTTTTTTTTCTTTGTTCTCATGAGTGAGTTGCTTTGTTTTTGAGCGATACCTTCTGCCCACACACCATTTGCTTGATGCATATGTGATGTTTTTCTGCGTACGCTACAATCACTGTGAGCACTAAAACTCGCAATATCATGCATTCAATTTGTCAGCTTTACACTGTTTAGCATTAAGCAAATGGTTACTATGCCTCCTAACAGAATATGCAGGCCTGTAGTCCTGGAAGGTTCACTAATGGAGACTACCTTATGCAAACATTGTACATAGCACTACTTGTGTCATGTTTCTGCACTGTTAACTGCCATACTTTGTTTACTGCTTATGAAATGTGTCAAACCTATGGCAACTACTATGCAAGCCTGTAATCATTAAGCAACTATTCTTTTGTGTCATGCCTCTGAGTCGCAGTTTTATGCACAATACTTTCATTTCAAGCCTGTATCTAAAAAGCCTTCGAAAGTGAAAAGCGAGGCACTTGCTCTCTTGGGCGGTCTTAACCTGCCGAAGTTGTCAAAACAGGTGTTGGGAAGCGATCTGAATGTACTGAGCATGTTTTTTACGGCAAAGACGCACAAAGATCTGTGTCCTTTCAGGGTTATCGTCACAGAAAGAGGAAGCTGGCAGGCACAAGTCAGCAAATTCTTTAAAAACCATTTGGACGAACTCAATCCAGAGGATCCTTTCAAGATCGGTGGGTCTGACCGCCTAGTTGCAGCGTTGAGGTCCGGCATTGCAGGTGCCAACTCAGCGCTGTCCGTCGATGTGGAAGAGTTGTTTTACTCGATACCGCACGAAGCACTTTTCAGCGCAGTAAGAGAATTGATTGACGTTTGTGGAGTGGTTAGGTTCCAGAACTCCTGTGGTGTGTCACCAGATTCTTTTCTTGAGCTCCTTTCTTTTTATCTTTGTTCCACCATTGTGTCTTTTGACGAAAAATTGTACGTTCAGAAGAAGGGAATATGTATAGGATCTAGCGTCGCCCCTGTGCTGTGTGAAATCTTTCTTGCGCATTTAGACCGTTTGCTTGAGCGTAAGCTAACACAACCCTTCATTGCAAAGATATTTAGATACGTAGATGATTTTTTGATTTTTTTGAAACTTTCATCCGATGATGTTCTAGCAGAAGTAGCTAACGAGATATTAGGCAACTTTTCTAGTTGCTCAAGGTTTCTTAAATTCACTTTGGAACTTCCACAAAAGGCTTCCATTCAGTTTTTAGACCTTAAACTGCTTTTTAACCACAGTGATCATGTGTGTTGGGCCTTCTAACCCAGGACGAGGAAAGCCTTGTTGCCTTTCGATTCTTCTCATTCTAAGGTGGTGAAGCGAGGCCTAGCCTCTTCATGTTTTAGATCCGCGGTTTTAAAATCATGCGTTCACATGCTGCATTCTAGTTTTCTTCTTCAAGTGGAGGGACTGGAGAAGGCAGGTTACCCGAGTTTCCTGTTAAGGGCGATTGCCGAATCGGTGTCCAAGAAGCTACGCAAGAAAGAAAAAGAAAAACAACCTGTCTCCTTACAAACTACTAGCCCGAAGAAACTTGAAGTCATTCCTTACATTCATAAGGTTTCACATAATCTTAAAAAGATTTCAGGTAAATATGGCATCGATATTGTTCTTTCTGCACCTTGCAAACTGTCCAGATTGTGCAATTTGGTGGGAAAGAATGGTTCCAGATCAGGCACGTGTGGCATAAAACACCTAGAAGAGAACAAGCGTGTCGCATGTGCGAAAGGGGTTATTTACATGATTCCCCTCAGTTGTGGGCGTGTTTATATTGGACAAACCGGTAGGTGCTTAAATGATCGTTTACTAGAACACGCGCGTTCCTTGGGGGAGGCAAGGGGCTCGAATTTGCCGATTCACTGCCGTAGTTGTCGGGGCTGTCGCCCACAGCTCAGCCAGACTGAGATTATAGGAAGAAGGAAGGGACAACTTGAAAGAGAGATTGTAGAGGCGGTTGCCATCCAGCGTTCGCATCCAGATGAATGCGTTAGCTCACCTTCTGTCGCTCTCCTCCAAAAAGAACTAGATTTCCTTGTCATGTGACTTCTTGGGTGGTTGTTATACTGTTTGGTTTGTTTGCATCCACTTTCTCCCCTGGATGTCGGTCGTTAAAAATTATTTTGAACCTCTTGTTTTGGATTCGTGTCATGCTCATCTAGTGCGGAGATCTTTGTCTTTTCATTCATGTGCTGTTGTAGATTGTTCAGATTATTTTGTAATGATTTCCTCTTTTACAGATTATGCTGGTTATCATCCTTTTATCAACTTCCACGTGCTGATTGTTGTCGTTTAAGGTTCGCCGAAGGTCTTGTTTGGTTTTCATGTTTCAGCCCACTTTACCTGATTGTAAGGTCACATGTGCCATCTGTCTTTAAAAGCCCCTGTTTTTTCAATAAACGTTTCAGTTGCCAGTACCGCCCTGTGTTGTCTCTAGCCTCCGTCCTGTGTCTGCTGCGGTTTTATTTTCCTTATGTCTCACCAACTGGCCTACACTTCTACCCTGCTAAGTTTCATTTCTTGTTTCTGAAGTGTGTCAGACCTGCGATGAGTACAGTGCCAGCTTACAGGCTGCAAAACATCATTCGTGTATGTCTTCTCTGTGTAGCACAATTGTGCAGCACGTGCAAATAACTGCCTGTGCTATTGCAGGCAGTTGGTTTCGCTGCTGCATATTCAAGCGTGTGAAACGCTGCAGGAAAATAAAGGGGCACAGTTGATACACGTGCTTCTAAAAAACTTCTGTGAGACTTTCCCATTCCGATAGGCATCACAATTGCTGCCTCGTTGTGAAACACTTTAATTATGTACTCAAACACACGCACACACACAAACACCAACATGCACGGTTGCAAGCAACAGTGAATGGAGGGGGGGAAGGGTACGGAGACAAATTTGACTTGACAGATGAGGTTCGAGAAGATTCATCGTTATCACAAAGGTTTATGGCACAGACATGAAACGAGAAGGCGCTGCACTTGGCTGCCTGCGATGAGTTGGTCGGCTACGTGTGGTATATCATAGCCGATTGTTGTGCTGGCATTGACGCCGCAGCTGTTGCCGCACCATGGGCAGCTGTGCCAGCCAGCTCTGGTGGCAGGTTCTGTGGAACAGGCTAACATGATTCTGTATGGCTTTTCCCTAGAGGTATGCATGGCAATAGTGATCCCACTTCCAAGTAGCCGGTACACAGATGTGACCCTTTCTTGTCCAAGCCAGCAGCACCCTCCTCGTCTGCAGGCAGGAAGACATCCAAAGAAGTTATGCAACACGGCAAATGCTACACGCTCTGGCTGGTAGAGGAGCGTCTAGTATTTTTACAAGCACTGGAAGCGGTTCTTCAGCACGCCTACGCAGTTATCCACCATTAACCTTGTGGAGGTGTATGCCTTGTTCTATAGCCGTTATGGAGAGTACGGACCGGGATGCCATGGCACTGGCAGCCATGTCTCCAACAGGTGCCCCTTTCACCAGCATAACCGAAAATGGCACGCTGTTAAGCACATTCTTCGTCATTGTCGACCTCAACCGCCTCATAAACTTTAACAGCCTTGCTGACACAATGGAAGAGTCGCATCAAGTAGCTCATTGCCAGGTCTTGCTGACGATGACATTCATGGGCGTGCAGACAATGAATGATTGAAAGTTTCAGCAACACTGCTGTAAGGACAGCCTTGCACTTCATATCGGTATAAATGGTGTCCCATTCCTACTCAATACAGGCATCAAACACACGCATTCCCATCTTCGTTTCTTACGTAGGCATTTCAACAATGCACGACGTGTCTTACGTTTCAGCTTTTATAAAAGCTCAAGAACGGAAATACATGTGAGGCATGTGGAGCCTACCGTAACTTATCTTGCAAAGAGCAGCGCAGCTCACTGTCGTGAATTCGACGCCTCGCTGAAGGCCTGCCTCGGCCTGTGTCATGCCTGTGTGCAGCCGAGAAGGCCGCCAGAAGAAAGCATCATGCCAAGATCCCACGTAGGGAGGTTCATGGCCCAAATCATGTCGGCATCTCATATCTGAAAACAGGGACATCACAAGGCTACTCGTAGACGCCCGATGGGCCGTCGACAAACCCGACGACGCCCG
>JAJIZL010021083.1:231369-254262 GCA_023969395.1 Amblyomma maculatum | reverse complement strand
AAACTTCGAAATCTGCTTGCTTGGTTAGATAGAGTACCTTGCTAGATCGCTATATTCTGGCGCTATCTAGTGTTCCAATGATGTCGCTTCACAATACTGCTAATCGCGAGTGATTTGACACAGGCTTATACTAGTGCAGTAAATGTTTCTGCAGCATCATTTAAAAATACGTTTCTGTCTTTGACCAAAGGCGCGGTGCTCTCCAGACAGCAAAATGAGACGCATTTGGTATTGGAGCACAGTTCTCATATTTATGCTAAAGAATATATTGTCATGAACTGTCATGAACACATTCAACGATTGCTAGAATTATTATGGTTGAATTCCCACGTATAGAAGATTACATCAAGCTCATACTTTTTGTTTTTTTTTTTTGGGGGGGGGGGGAATTTTCGCTTCTTAAGACAACACAGCAGGTCTCCAGCAGGTCTCCGACGTCTTCATATCAGGATCTTCTTGCCATCAATCATGGTGCCTAAACAATCAGATAGCCTCATCACGAATGGTCAAACGGACTCTAGTTGTCTTGTAGCCAAGTTTGGTTTTCTGGGTAATTTGAATAAAGTGTGTGTTGCCATGATAGTTTGGATAGTGGTGGCAATTCTTTCTTTTTCGACGAATAGCCTAAGTTATTTGGGAGGAAGGAGTAAAAAAGGTAGTGAAAGAAGAAAGTCAGAATCATGGAGGAGGGATTTCGAATAATGTCGACTACATACATCACGTGAGAAAGGCCCTTTTTTTCCTTGCATCAAAATACAAGCACAGCTGCGTATCTTAGCTGAAATTTGGACAAACTCAGCATCCACAGCGGATGAGAAGGCCGTGTGCCTTGAGACACTCAATAACTTGTTAAAGTTGCTGTACGTAGATTCTATTTTCCATAGCCTCGTTGTCAAAGCAGAAATGATGATGGTTCGGAAGCATATTATACTTACAAAACGCTCCTTGTTAAGTTGTAGGTACTGTTCTCTACAATACTGACAAGAAAAGCGCAATATGATTTTTAATGTAATGTGATATAATATAATGTAACGCAAATGTGTGATTACTTAACGTGTATTGCTGTTAGGAGACTCAAATAGGCGTTTCAGAATCAAGCTTCTTAGTGCTTCCAAAGAAAGTAGCGCTTCAGTAGGGTTCCTCGAATCGCGTGCGTACGCTTCAGAGCCTGGTAGCGCTATCTCTATTTTTCGAACTAAAGAAGGGGAGCGATCCGACATCACCCTCTCAAAGGGAACGCTACAACGACTTTCTGTCTATTTCTGTCTATATTCAGTTCGAGTCAATCGGAAACAACACGCTGAAAGAAATAGGTGTCTTCTCAGACGCTTCGCCTTTGCGGCCTTTTCTAAACACAGATGAGTGGTAATCAATACCAATAAAGGAATTACCCGGATTGGTAAATTATGGAAAAGTAATGAATCATATCACTAAAATGTAATTATTTATATTATACCACTCGGCGACCACTCGCAGCAGATTTAGGGAACCCATCGCCACGCCCAAGCCTCCACACTGACGTCAGTGGGGCTACAGGGCGCGGCCGCTCATTGGACGCTTCCAAGTTAGGAGACGGGATCTGGTGGGCGCTATCGCGACTTGAAATTTTTTTTTTCTTGCGCGCTGGCTTGAGTTGAGTTGGGGGAAAAAGAGAAGGAGCATTCTTTTCGATCAGCCATACGTTTAGTACTAGTGATGTAAGCTTAAAAACGTTTCCGCTGCAGAGAAGATTGATGGGATAACGTTTGGTAGTGCGGGTTGTATCATTCTAGTAAACGGCTTTTCATGAGCCCTCTAACATACTCAGAAGCAGCAAACGAATCAATCTTCAATGTCGTCAATAATTAGGTGCAGTTGTCTTCAATGTCTTTTCCGAGAACAGCCTCAGTTTCAGAGCATCTTTTGGATTTCCACCTCCATCAAGATATCAATACTTCTGTCTGGTTCTAATCCGTCAACTTGTACGGAGCAGCAGAATACATTAGGCGGTTAGCTAAAATAGAGGCTCTGCTGGCGAACATAAGCTATCTAAATGCTCATCAATGCGAGGGCGTGAGCAAAACACAGCATAAAATACTGGAATAAAAAGCAAGCCGTGTTTATTGAATAAATGCCCACCACCACATTTTGTTTGTTCTTCTGGTAAAACACAGAGGCGTCGAATCAAGCGTTGACATGGGCGCCATTGCCGTCCACATCACGGGAGACCCGCTGCTGTATTTTTTAACCCGACAATGGGCCTGGAAGGAGACAAGGTGAAAATGCCATCAGACATCATAGAAACGAGAGCAGCTAGCTTGGCGCGCATGATTTCGTCGTAGGAGTTTCTATGTCACGGGAAAATGAAAAGTGACAAGCGCACCCTGGCTTAAAAGTTTTGTATTACACTGGACAAGAAATAGGATGGAAAAACAGCGCAAAGCACGAACACCACAGGAAAGGAACACAAGACGAGCGCTGTCGGTGGTGTTCGTCTTTTGCGCTGTTTTTCCATCCAATATGTTCCACCAACTCGCTCGTTTGGTTATAGTGTTGAAGAAATAGGAATTATAAGCTACAAAACCAAGAATGTAGTGTTTTAGTGCAATGGTATCTTATTCGCCTCTTCGCAAAACGCGCATGCGTATATAGTAGACCGCCGGAGATTTTATTTTATCCTTTGCAAAGCCCGGTCGCAATGAAAAATATCTTAGCCGCCAGAAAAGTTTGAACACAGGGCTACTATAGAGATAACCTTCGCTGGTAACTGCGTTAAGCCATTGGGATATATAATGTTTTTTCCTTTATTTACCGGTGCCACCTCGGTAGCTGGTTTCTTGAAATCTTAAACTCGTAGTCGGTGTTATTGTTTTGGCCCTCACGCAAATCATGCTCCACTTGAATGTCGTCGCTTTCGTCTTCCTTATCTCCTCTGGCTAAGCTGCATTAAAGACCTGAACGAGTGTTATTCATTTTTAACGTGTCGCTGTATTGCGTCGCCTGGCCTCCAGATGACGCGTGTAGAGGACAACACTGACACCACACGCGCATAATGGTGAAACAAATCGATCGTTTTTCTGCGTGTGTAGATTGGTCTGATAGGCAAACCGCCGCCATAGCTCAGCCTACGTGTGTCTGAACAGGCACTGTCTCTTTTCTCGGGTTTCCATGGCCGCTAAAGTGATCTCGTTTAGTGTATCTGGCGCAAACTATTGTTAATATCGACAAAGTTAACAGCCGCTGGCAAGAAAAAGGTTGGAGAGGGAGCTAATGGTTCGTTAGAAGAACGTAAGGAAACCGGCTACCGTTGGTGCATGCGTTCAATAACGGAATAAAGCCAATAGGTGGCCCATTGGCTCAACGCAATGCCTAGCGAAGCACGCCAAATGGATACTAGACCAGGACAGTAAAGCAGTAATAGTCGACAATAATTCGCGCTGAAATGTCCTACGCCTTACTTAATAAATTTTTACCCTAAATTTCGAATGCACAAACAAATTTTTGATACGTTGGGACACACACGAGAAGAAGCCTATTACAGGTAGAGAATGGGATGAGTATTAGTCGCCTAAAAATGTTTTCAACCTCACCAAAAGTAGGTTGATACGCGGGACACGCTGAGTATCAGGTAGGGTTGAAGCAAAAAATCGATGTCATGAATCGCAGTCGTTTTCCACAGTGAATTATGTGGCACACTCACACACGATGCCACCCAGAGAGGCGGTGAGAGCGGTGCTGAACGTGCCAAAAGTTAGCTGGAGCGCTGCATTTCCCTGTGTGGCTTGGTTAATGGCCTTGATCAGCTGGCAAGCGATGCCTCGAAGAACAGTTGTTAACTGGTCCGCAGGAAGTTGTGTCAGGATGCACTGCAGGCAAACAAAATCAAGGCACGACTGTTGTCTTTAAGGAAGGAGCTAAGAGTGCTTCGACACAAAGCCATTGGAAGTTTTATCACATCCTGAACACTGTACTTCGGTTTTCTAAGCACTCAGCCTGCCATCCCACCACATCTCCGAAAAGGCTGAATACCTGTCCAGAAACACATAATGATTCTGAATTATCTTATTGAATTTCGGCGGCGCTCAGTGGACATCTGGTAACGCGATAATTTCCCGACAGTTAATGGCTAAAGGGCTGTTTTGCAGGGTATCAGCCACATTCCTTTATCTTTTTGGATAAATATTTGATGTCTAAAAGCGATACGAGAGTCGAAAAATATCACTTATTTCAATGATTTGATTTTTTATTTCTTCATTTCAGCAACGTTGGTAGTTCGTTTTGCCCAAATTAGAAATAAACGAATATATGCTTGGAATATGCTCGTAAAAGTATTACGAAACTGACTCAAAATGCTCGCCGTGGCAATTACCAATGCAGATTCGAAGCATCTTCAAGCGTGTGATGCGCCAAATTGCACCCTCTAACATTTGCATGTTTGTGCAGGCCAGCAGGCTTGTTGCCTTTTCCCATCAGGCTGGACACGCCTTTACACACCCCAAAGGAATAATATATATAACAGAAGAAAATTATCTGTCCAAACGGAGCGCTTCGTCTGGATCTTTCGGCTTTTTCTAAAATTCCTGTTTTGGGAGAAAACTTGGCTTTCCTGCACAACATTTTCTACACTCATTTAAGTCGCATAAACACACAACTGCGCATGTACACATGCTATTGTGTGCACAATTTCGGTATCTATGCTTCAGTGTACTCTAAAACATTTCCAAGACTCAATTTATTTTGCGTTATTCTAGACCTAGCCACCTGACAGGAAGCAGGAGGAAAAAAAAGTCTCAAAATTGGGCACGCCGTTCAAATAATGTTCTAATGCTAAGTTCTATATAGTACATCGTTAGCGATTACAGCTTCTTTTATCTTGCCTTGAGACATTTATTGCGGTGCCCAGCGATTGCACAAATGCATGGTTTTTAGTGGTTTTTAGTTATCCTAGCATTTAGACTACGAATTGTCGAGTCATGTTAGAAAAAAGGGCATGCAGCTCGGAAAGCTATATCACTATAAAGAAAGCTAAATCACTTGGCCAATTACGGCCCATAAGAAGTACTGCTATTGTGAGATTTGCGGCAACACTGAATTATTACAAAACTGACAAAACTAACATGAAAAGGAGAGAAAAATTTGCAACTACATCGTTCCCATAACTTCTGAACAATATTAGTCGCTTTTGCAATCGGAAAGCAAGAAGTCAGTTTCCATAAAGAAAAATCTTGTTGCGTTGTACGAAGGGGGGTTCATTTTACTCACTCCAATGGCTGCCACTGTAGACTGAATCATGTTGGTCTGAAACAAATTAAAACAGAAATGAGGAAAAATAATGGGAGAGAGTATTTGGCTTTCGAAGTATTTGCGGGAAGAAACAATGTGGACGTTTCCAGTGTGGTCTGTCTAACAGCACCATTAGATATAGCGGCACCCTGAACGCACATACATCCTGAGAGAGTCGATACACCAATACTCACTTCGTCGTGCTATGCCTCTTCAGATACGTCCTACGCCACAAAATATCATAAATGCGAAAACCTGCCGATGGCTTCATCACTGTAGCTGAAACTTAAGCCCACTACTCGAGGAAGATTTGGGCTATAAGTTGAGGGCTTCATTGAAAGGACTTCACATTTCTTTATTAAAGGTTTTCAAGAGCACTAAATAGGCGCTTATGAATGCCATAAAATACGGGATAACCGGTTCAGTCTGGTGTTTGCCTTCTTACTTCCTGTTGACTTACATCTTCACATAATTACATGCTCACCATGATAGTACTACATGCCGTAGACGCTCAGCTTGATCTCCAGAAAGCCTAAAACCGTTACATAAAACACGGCAACTAGGATCGCACCACCAATACCGTTTTGAAGCGGTTTGTTTACAGTAAATGAACGTAAAGGGGTGCATTGACATCAACTATATGACTCGGTCGCCTGCACGGGGAATAAAATGTTGAAAAGCAAGCATTTTGACGTGTGACAAGTGGCTGATTGTTATCTATATTTCGCCTAATCTACTGCTTCACTCATATATTTTGTTAAAGACTTAACACACATCTGCCGCCCTCACCAAATAGTACCATGAGCTAAAGAGTTCAATTTAGAAACATTTATTTAAGAAATATTGGGTAAAAGCTCATGATGACAAATTTTATTCGTCATCGACGCAACACTAAATGTAAGTGACGTAAATACAATTATTTTTCTTTCGAAAAACTAAAACAAGATTTTGGAAGCTACATTTATCTGGACTCTCCTATTCTATACGCCTTGCCATGAAGAAACCCATAAGTAGCTGCTTTGAGGTTACACAACGAAAAACAATGACATGCCCCAGGGTTTCTTTGTGAAACACAAAGCCGCACTGGAAATGTTTTTCTGTTTAAAGTCAATTCCTAAGCAAACGGTTGCCACCTATTATAAAGAGGCAGCCCTCAGGCTTTTACCGTTAGAAATAGAGGTTTGATTTCCTCTCAAGCTGTACGTAACATCAATTTTTAATACTTACACCCAGAGCAGTGACATAGCTTTTGGGGTCAAATTTTGGGTCACAATAGCACTGAAACTTACGGTGGTAGGAGATCCAGCCGTGCACATCATGGCTGTGTCTCCGACGCACTGCCAAGAAAAGACAAAATTGTAATTGTTTCGAAACAATAATGACTTCGGCGAAATAAGCGGAGTTGTGGGAAACATCCTGTTGCACCTCACTCTGCAGTCTTGTCCAGAGAGAAAAAGAGAGAGAGTTCTTTTTTGAAAACAATATTTAAAACCTTTTAGGGAGCTTTTCAGTCCGAGTCAATCCCCTCCAAAGTGGTGCGGTTCATTAGCCTAATGTGTTTGCCACCTTTTATGTTCTAATTGTGCACTCGCGGAAGGTTGGGTTAGGTGACCGAATGGGTGCACCTGGAGTTTAGGTAATGTAAATGATTGAGAAATTGTGAAAAGGGGTGGTTCTCCAAAACAAAACGTTTGCTGACATGAGAGAGGTTTCGGCCGTTTAACTGCGGGGGTACAGCAGGTAATAATTATCTGTGATGTGTTCACTAATCACTACGCTCGCCATGTCGCCATAACGAGTTATAAAGTGCTCCGGCTGTATCGAATGAATTGATTTATACTGACTGCTGCATGATCCTGCTTGTTTGCAAGCTTTCTACGAAGTTTTTTATGGACGTGTACATGGGTGTATATTGGCCTTATACACGTGTCATATGGCACAGGTAATTGTCGAAGTAAGTAATTGTCGAAGTATAAGAGTTGTCATTGTTCCGCTTGTAGCTTAACCAGACTGCTAATTCTGATCATGGTACAACATAGCGCTACAATAAAGAAATGCTATACGCAGATTTTGTTTTCATAGAGATTTTATCATGGTCCCAGTTTGAACGCAGATATCTGGGCGCGTTGGTAGGAATACCTAGCCAATATGAGGGCATAAGCACGGACAGAGAGAGAATATAGGCACACCACAAGAGCACACTTCAACTTTTTCTTAACCCTTGGAAGCTATTACAAGCAAAACCACAATGTAGAAAACCAGAAAAGCACTAATTGCCCAAAGAAATACAAAAATAAACAAAAATAAAAACGAATAAAAACAAATAAAAACAAATAAAATGAAAAAAAAAAAGTAATCGACATTATACATGAAAGTGAATACAGAAACACTGCATAGATTCAAAATGGTGATTCAGTGACGTTTGTTGTGGGATTGTTAGTTGCGGACACAGGGTGTTGCTGTGTTGGGCACATGGGTGCTAGTGTGCAGCGTGTATACTAGCTTTTTGGTATTGTCTTCATTGATAAACATTTTATTATTTTTGTACATTGGTTTTTCTAGCTTTCTGTTTTTTTTTTTACTTTGAAATTTGTTTTGTAATTCTTTGTGGTATTAGTGTTTTTCTAGTTTTCAACATATTTTGCTCTGCTCTATGCATTTGCTTCCTGCAGTGAAGAAAAACTGAAGTGAGCGCGTACTTTGCCGTTCTCCCTGTGCTTATGTTTATGCGCTCTTGTTTTTTATGTACTGCGAGTTTCGATGTGATTGAAGGTGTTTCCTATGAAATATGCGATAGAATGAATATAAGAAAAGACTTGAACAGCGCACCGAAGATAACCGGCAGATGTCTTCTGTCCACACCTGTTGCTGCTCGCATTTATATTTCCAATAAATACCACCGTCGTAATAATTTGGTCAGAGGCTACAGAAAAGAAGATGATGTGCTGAGCAATTACAGCATTGCCAGCCTGCGCCCTAGAGCTTCCGAAGGAATTATGAAGAAGAGTCGTTCAACCCGGCATGTTCAGGGGTCACTTTCAGCGGAAGGCTTAGGGGTGTCAGTGTTAGCAGCATGTATAGAAAATCCGGATTGGTGGAAAAGATGTAACTTTACACGTGGGGCGCGTGAATACAAAATTAATAATAAACATACATAAGCACATATAAATTGTGATTACAAGTTTGAAACATGACTATGGCATCATTGAGAGATTAGAATAAAATAAATTAGTGGCGTTAAAGAACGTTGCAGCTGATGTGAAATTCGGAACAGGGATCCTTAGATCGTGAGCGATACACGCTATCCCTAGGACCTTCTGCGTTTGTTTGCCTAGGTTACAGCGACGCTCCGTGCTTATGTCGTCTGATCTAATGAGCACTAGTGAGATTAGAAGGACACCAGCGAGCTAACAGACGCTAAGGTATTACCAAAGTACACGTACGCCGATGAGTGGTGAGTGTGCGCGAACTAGGTTCCTGTAGTGTGTCAACCAACGGCAGGCATTAACGCTGTCTTTTCGTATCCTGGAACACTGAGCTTAGTCGTCCCCTCAGCTTCTTTTCTTCGGTTGACTCACCCCCAATACTTGCGATAGTAATGTAAATGAGAGTTGATGTCACCAAGCTCTATCGAATGTATTAAGCAGATAAATGGCGTCGATACACGTTAAACGAGGGAGTGTTTCATATAGAAAGGTACTTCTTTTGATTAATCTTGCAGCGTTCCTAATAAGGATGCCGGTAATGATTAGTTGAGTAATTATAACTCCAGAGAAATTTCAGTAAAGGCTCGCGCATCCAGGAAGAGGTATTCACCGAGCTAAGATTTCCTACGGCAGGCAGCCCAATGTTGATTGAGCCCAGGCACGAGTCGTTCTTGATGAGGAAGCCAATGCATCCTGTAGAATTGCAGAGCTGGTAGTTTCCGAGCATCCCAGCGTTGACGCCGACTGTAAAATTGCATGTGGCGTGCTGAACCAAGAACGTACAAGGCAAAATTATTTTTGCCAATAATGTCGGCTTCATAATTCCTTGCGTTCACGAGGAAACATTTCTTCATTAGAATTGAGCCAACTGAATTTGAAACTACTATTCAAAGCCTAGTAGTAGGGGAACATATTAAAAAAAAATAACTTCCTCATGTATAAAAGAAAGCCCACCTCATAAAGGAAATGTTGAAAGAACAAACTAAGTCTAAGACTACATCATTTACAGGAACCGACCATATATTCTCCGGTGCCTCTTTTAAAGGTCCTTCGATACCACTTATCTTCCATTGCACAATACATTTAGACTTTCAAAATATAGGCTGCTGGGAATATTTATCAACCTAGTGGGAACTTGATAAAGAGTACGGAATAAGTATTTACGACTAAAGCTACTGCGTTAATTGCAAGTGATAGTCGTATTATCGAAATAGCGTGAACGCAGTCAAGGATTAATAAAACAGCATTGAAGCCTCGAATTCATGTGGCTTATTCAGCGTTGTTTGTAACGACTTACTTCCCCAGGCAATAATGTATAGAAATATGTAAAGTGAAGGCAAACATTAAACACTTTCTGGTCCATACAGAACGAAATATACCTACGCCATGAGCACTGATCTACAGAAAATTAGTCATATTTGTGTAAATAATACGGATACGCCTGCAACAGCAGCCGCTAGGCGGCTACTCTTCGGTAACTTCTTGAGCCCAATGGAATTGGCGGAAGATCTGCTTCGCACCACTCTCAGATTGTATGGCCCTGTGTCCCGGTGCCGTCCAGGATTACCCCCTATTAATGAGATGCGTCCCGTACCCAAACGGCTACGTGACAACACTCTTCAGTCAGCACAAAAGCAAGGGCTGACAGAGAACATAGTAGTACCCACTGTTATCCGTTCTGTATGATTTTATGCACTGATATTATTTCACTGTACACTCAAACTTTAAAAGGTATGTGCGACTGTTGCTGATTTTTCACGCATACATTTTTTACCTTGCACTTGGTGCTAGAAAACTGCTCCTCAGTTGCTTCCCTGCACAATGTAATAGTCGCCATATGGATTATGTGTCTAACTTTCTTCAGTAGTGGGCGCATTATGCTTGCACTGTCGTATTGTTACTCAAAGTTAGTTCAGTATTGAGTAAATTCTGAAGCTTCCTGCGCAAAAGTAGTGATAGGGTGCCAAAGACGTTCGCAATATATAACTGCATTTACAATAGGTATGTAAATATGTCAGTAAATGCTTAATTAAATGATAATGATGAAAATTATTGTACTTAGTGTGATTGTTAGCTTCATTTGCTGCGCGCAGAGAAAAAGCTGATTTCTAAATAAAAAAAAGCAAGCTTGGAACAGTGTTAAAACGTAAAAAAATTGAGTATTCTCACTTGGGATGTCTCTGTTTGCAATGATCAAAAGCAGAGGCGCCAGTGCACTGAGGGTTCCTTGCGGGGAGCCGTTCTGGTAGATTCCTTGAATGACGCACTGTAAATATAATCTTTTATTTACCACCCAGTGAAAACTCATATTGTAAAGAATTGGAAATAGGAATGTAGTTTTCGAGTACACGCGAAGCGAATCTTCTACTGAATACGGGTAGCTGGTAAATTTACTGCACGCTATTTATTTGCTTTATTTAGTTAAACAAGTCACGCATTTACTAGTTATTGCAGTCGGATATGGGAACAAATTAAGAAGCTCTCAAAACAACAGCTCAACTAAATTTCTAGGAACTTCAGTACGAAAACATAACCTTTATTGGCGCAAGTTTACATCCATATATACTTCACATGAATTTTAACAGAAATATGCGGAAAGTGCTTGTTTAACGGACAAGAGCTTTCACTACATTGAAAGCGTGCAGTTCTGTGGGTTGCTGTGGTGGCTGTAGGAAGAAAAAAAAAATCACGGGCCTGCTCTGGCTCTGTAGCTGTGCCACCTCCGCTGCCTCGTGCAGACAGAAGAGATTGATTGATTGATTGATTTATAGGAAGGGAAAGGCGCGGTAACTGTCCCACTTGTTCTCTGTGGGCACCTCAACCACGCCGTAAGGGAAGGGAGGAAGGTGGGAGTGAAAGTGGAAAGAGAGAAAGAGGAGCCGTAGTGGAGGGCTACGGAGTAATTTCGAGACAGAAGAGAAAGTAGAGAAGAAAGAAAAGGAAGAGGGAGAGAAAGACGCGCCGCAACAACAGCCGTCGTCCACCACCGAAGAGGTGGCGGGTGCAATGACGGCCTACAACAGGTAAAAATTCGGTGGCAGGCTAGTTCCCGTCGCAAGTGGCGGTGACCTACCTGTCCCAGCATCATCAGGGTAGTAAAGTATGGTTTGGTTTGTTTGGAGTAACGTCCTAAAGTGGCTCAGGCTATGACAGACGCCACAGGGGACGGCTCCGGGAATTTCGACCAGTAGGGGTTTTTTAACGTGCACTTGCATCGCACAGGGTACGTGCGCCTAGCTTTTCGGCTCCGGAGAAAAGCGGCCGCCAGGGCTGAGATTTGATCCCGTATCTTTTGGCACCGTAGTCGAGTGCCCTAACCACAGAACTATCACGGCGAGAGTGATGGCTCTTAAGACGCATATATAAAGCGACTCCTGAACCCACTTTTTAAATTCTTCACCTCAGCCCTCCACTATGCTCCCCTTTCACTCGTTCCACTTTCACTCCCACCTTCATTCCTTCCCGCACGGCGCGGTTCAGGTGTCCACAGCGCAAGTGGGACAGATGATGCGCCTCTCCCTTTCTGTGAACGAATTATTATTAATATTTTTGATTAATATTATTTCCAAATGAAACGATTTGACATCGGAACGGCATGATCAATATGCTAGAGCCATCCGCACGCCGGGGATCAGCCCTAGCCCTTGGGCTTTTCTTTTCAACACGGGCACTGATCCGTTGATCTCTGCAGGTTTGGTGGCGTTCTGGTGTTATGTCGATCTGTAATTGGTATTCAGACTAATAGGGGAACGCCGAGTGAAGTTATCGCGCTGTTGCAGGTTGTATTTCCGCCAGTCCTCCGACGTCACTTAGAATGTTAGGGGCGCACGCCTGAATTTCGCCCGAAGTTTTGGTTGCACTTACGGATAAACGAGTACGAAAACAAGATACTTAGTTTCTCCTTCAAGTTATTTAACGTTTGGGCATGTCATGGAGGGCTGTGTCATAACTTTTAACTAGTTTACACTGGCTTTGCTTTTAGAGCGCTGGAGACGCAGATGCCTTTGTAGAGAGCTAATGATACATTTAGCATACCACTTTTTGTTGCTGCTGGATCACCGGAAGGGCTTACACCATGAGTGCGCTTAAGCAGACTGGGACATATTTGCAATGCTAGCCCGTGGGTGCGTATATTACCATCGAAAGATAATATTGCTTAATTTCCCTCTTTGAGAACTAAACATTGAGAACTCTTTATTAAGAGCTCTCTACCTTACTCTGAAATGGGGCCCTGCTAACTATTTACCCATCCCTGATCCATGAGGCTCTGTGTGTGTGCCAAACTCGTATACTATTACAGAAGGCGAAACGTGCACTAGTTTATATCAAGCGCATTTCGAAATGATAGCTGGCCATTTTACATGAAGCGCCTTTGGAAGTGATAGCTGGCCATATAGATTAGCAGTGTCCTTTCCACAGATTGTTGATAATGAAGGGAAATTGTTGATTTTTTTATCATTTATATTTTACGTACGCGAAAAACAGTGTCATGGAGCGTGAGGTAAAAAAAAAACCGCTGACCTAACACGCCCTGCAGACCTAAAATGCAGTCTGACGATATGTCTTAGCCGAATGCAACGTAGCAAGGGTGAATACACATACGTTGGTGATCTTGATGATACCTTGGGTGGCGCCACTGGTCTGGAAACAAAGCACCAACAGGCAACTTATTACAGACGCTAGCATTGAATATGTCTATTTAACGCTATACTACTTAAAAAAATGCATTTGTTCAAAAATTTCGTTCGAGAGAGAAATACATCCAGTTACAAACAAATTGGTCATCCTTGCCACTCGAGTATTGTGGCACCCAATACCGTTGACTTGAAGGAAAACGAAATACAAAACGCGCCTAGTATCTTGGTTACTGCAGCCTTATTAGATTTTAAGAATCGTACACACCTCCTGAATAGCAATATTACGCCAACTCTCAGGCATTAGTTTCTCCTGATAGCAATAGTGCACACCAAGAAGGCTGAAACTTTACGACGACGTGCAACGCAATAAAACTTGTGAAATATTCACTGTGCCTTGAGTGGCTCCTTTATACAATTGTAAGCATATACATCAGGATCTGAATTTGCAAGATGGTTTACCTAAAGGAAATAAACAGCCCCTAAGTTTAGAGAAATTAACCCTTTGACGAGAATGGAAAAATAAGGAAATATTCGCACAATAGTTTCTCAACTACAGATAATGTCGTTACATACCACTATTATATTTCTTATATACAGTCGCTTTTTAATGCATGTGTTTATAGAAACGAATATTATTACCGATCAACTTGAATAACTCGCCAACCGCTTGTAGAAGAAAATCAAAAGCATGTATGGAAAAGTTTGATGGAAGCTGGCTGAACAGAAGGAAGCAAAGGAACAAAAACATTGACTTACAGTTGTGCTGCCGCAAAAGTTGGTAGAACTTCCAATGCACTAACATAGGGGCGAAAAATAGGAACCATTCAAAATATTATTTGAGGCCAGTGCAAAACAACAAACATTGTAGAGATTAATCTTTATCTGGAAGCTTGGAGAGAAACGAATCGACTCTGGTATTTCTTTTCGCGCCGCTATCCGTTGGATTCGACACGATAATTTTTTCAAAATTAAACCTACCTCTTCTGCTGATTCGTTCGAGGATATTGAGAAACGGTTAAGTGTCCTAACCCAACATTGTTCGCCGTTACTTGAATAAGCATTATTGATTTATATTGCTCTTTCAGTCAATTTTTCTCACTGCCGCGGTTCAATTGTGAACTTATGGGGCTTCATTTTGCACGATGAAACCAAGACGTTTTGGAAGGTCAACAAATAAAGGAGCGTTAAAAATAGACAATGAGTTATTGGTGATGAGGTTGATGAGTTGTCGAAAAAGAACACCTTAAAAGCAGCGTGAATGAGAGACTTACACTTCCGATGTTGAGGATATTGCTCAGGGTAATGTTGACACAAGAAGCTGCAAACACGAAAATATTCACTTGGTTGAAAATGATAACTCCCGCGGTGAAATTGTGTACTTGCGCTTAGGCATGGTTGCAAAGTCATGTAGCGTCTGGATTATTGACTGCCTGAATGCTCTTACATTATATTTTTGCCAATGTCCAAAACGTTTCAGTGTTCAGCTGCATACACAGGAAAAAATGCCCTTCGAATGAACACATGTTATCAAAAAACCAAAGGCATGTACATGCGTTAAGTATAATTTCATTCTGTAAATTAAACCAGGTGACATATTTGGTTAGTATTCTTTATCCAATTCTTTTGTCGAGAGACCAGAGCTTAGGCTACCTCAGACGAAAGACACATGTAGATCAATACCGAAATTACGAGACAGTGTTTATCAGCATTGGCAGTGGGCCGGCTGGTCATTGACTCCGTAGCAATAACGGCTGCTGCTGTTAAATCCGAATGGATCCAAAACAGAACAGGTATCATTAGTTTTTACAGAACGTATCCATAGTTTGCCCTGCCTTAACTATTCATAGATCTTCTCAACGTAATTAAAATGCGGATATCAAATACATGTTGTAGGGTCGAACTCATTTGAGGCCAATCGTGGACGGACGAGATTTTTACAACTAAAATTATTATGCCTGCCCCAAGGGGCTAATGTGAAGGGGATAATCGGTAACGTAACGACACGTCTTCAAGTGGATTATTTTCTGTGGAATAGGATTTGATTCCACAAGCCCTTTTTGCACTAGTGGTTAATGTAATTTCTCAGTGGTAATTTTTCTCAATCTTACTCAGTCCTTAGCACAGGAAACTAGGAATAACGGAAATATGGCAAACGGGAAAAAAAAAACGAATTAATTTTATAGACTCCCTGACGTGCTGAGCATACCGTAACCAGAAAAAAAAAAAAGAAGTATCCCGTCAGTGCCGAAATAACTGAACACTGACCCTTGCTTCGTAATCCTTGTTTAAAGTTCAACTCTGTGGCTTATATCATGCATAAGGGTGTGAATATCAATGAGTAGAAATGTTGAAAAAGCAATTTTGAGAGCACCTGCAAATATATTTGTTCTAGATGCAAGCTAGAAAAAGGCCACACGCTTCCAGATTAGTATCAAAGCTGCTTAATTCACATAAAACTGAGGTTGCCGGTAGCGAGAAAAGTTTTTTTTTTTTTTCAATATATCCCCACCGATTAGCCAAATACGCGCGTTGATTGCGTAATCGGAAGCCAGAAAATTTCTCGTTCGGAAACCAAGACTTGAAACAAAATCTGTTATGTGCTTTGTTTGGAACAGTTTAGGGGAAACTAAATTGGCGAGTACATTCACTAGTAGCGTCTTTATTCTAAAAAAGGATTTTAGCTGTCGATTCCAAGACTAAAGATAAAGAATGTTGAAGCGACTTTCTGGACACCAAGCTGAACGTTTTGCAGTATTTCAATAATTTGCTCATTGTCACGCTCATATTTGTTCGGTTTCGGAAGAAAACAGAGCCCTCAAAAATTTGCGATACTGACTCACTCTATGCGTGAACATAGCAAAGTGGTACTCGCAATCAATATGTAACTGTAATCCCTCTATCCATTTATGTATGGCTGGTTCTACTTCCAATCGTAAAACTACTTGCATAGAGCCCTCAGAGATCACGGCACTGACTCACTCTATTCGTGGGCATAGCAGAGTGGTATTGGCAATCAATATGTAATTGCAATCTCTCTATCCCTCTATGTATGACCAGTTCTACTTCCCATCATAGAATTACTTGCACCTTCGGCAAAGGGTAACAAAATATAGCGTTAGCAAAAAAACAAAAAAAAAGCGCTATTATTCAATTCTTCTAGCTTGAAAGGCAGCCTTTCAAGTCAGGATTAAATAGGTTATTAATATTGTGGCGTGGTGTCTGCATGCCGACTCAGCTTGGCTGGCTGTATGCAAGCTGTATTGATGAAATAGAATAATTTGTATTTAAAGGGCTTATTTATTGTCTACAAACTCCCAGTAAACAGGAATTTTGACTTTTAGAGCTCCTCGTTAATCCTGATTTATGTAAAGACCGTCTATAAACCAGAATCTTAAGCTGGTCCTGATGTCGTAACCGAGGCCAAATAATCCCTAACACTGCGTCTGAATTGAGGCCTGCCCTGCTGCTGGCCCTAAGAATAAACCGACGTACTATGAATGGATGCGCACTGTAGAGGCCTTCAAGGTTCCTCTCACGAGTGCAAATATTATTCGGCCAATTTTCAACTCTCATCCATCGAAAGCCCGGATATTACTGCAGAGTAAGATGAATGAACCGGAATCAGCTGAACGCCACAACTACAGCGCTACCTCTGAACGCTCCATATTTTGAATACTCTGCGCACAATATGTTTCATAGCAGACTGGAAATTTTTGTTGCCTCCGCTCTGCCTAATATTGATTGGTTTTGTAAACAAAGCAGTATTCATATAATAGCAGTGCATATTTTTATTTTGCTCACAAATATAATCTAAATTTCTCAAAACAAAGACCATGACCGCACATGATTATACATGTGTCATGTAATTAGAAATAGTTAAATTCTTTTGCGGCGAGTTTTTCTCTTTATCGCTGCTACAACAACTATCGATGTTGCAGTTGATCGAGTGCCTGTGTTTTTAATTGTCCCTCTTGGGTGGTTGACTGGATAAGACAGTAGGCTACAGCATGTGTGAAAGTTACTTTAATCGTGGTCGATTGGTTGCTTTTAGTAAAAGCAAAAATTAGATCTCATTTTTTGTGTGCTGTTACTACACATAACGAAGCACAGGTGGTTGAAGTTTACCGCAGCCTTCCACAATGGTGTTCCTCATAGCTGATGTACATTTCGAACGACCAAATTCATGTAGTATTGCTATACAGTGCTTCTTTCATGCGTGAAAGGCATTTACTAATTTAGATATAGACGTAACTTTCCTTCAGCAGGTATTGTATTTCCTGCATACTGCATAAAGTAGAGTTCATTGTACAGCATTTATTGGAAACGAACAGAGGTTCGTTAGGACTGTTGGAAATATTTCGAGGAACAAATACTTTAGAGGGCTATAGTTTATTAAATATAGATAGTAAAAATTAGATATGCGCTTACTCGGAACTGAAGCTGACGCAGACGTCATGGCCGTAGCGGCCAGGAGCGCGACAAAGGTGTAGGTAGAGACCATGGTTGTGGTGATTGTCCGGAGTGCGGGGGCGACAGAGACCAGATTGGTAAGAGTTGCCAAGATATCTCTGCCCAGGAACGTTGGTGCTTTTTATAGGCAATATCGGGCAACCATAGTTTTTCGAAGTAGCCGATGATGACGTTATCGAAAGCATTGTTTACAAAATGGAGGATGATATATGTTTTTCCCCAGTCATCCAAGTGGAAATTGTACAGTGTAAAAGCCTTGAACACTAGTTCCTGGCTTCGTGCCCACCTGGAACGCCTCATTAAAATTATTAATTTTACTGCCTTCAGTTTGTCATACATTACTCGATACTTGTCACGAGAACACCACTTGACTGCGTGAAAAATATGCTTCGAGTTTCGTGTTTCCTTATTTTTGGTGCGTCACTTGGAACTGAAGCGGAAGTTTATCTGAGCAAAATAGTAGCACGTATAGAAACAGGACGTTGCACATAAATGGGTTTCCCCGCTTGCTACACATGTATATCTGTAGCGAATACATATTTTCAGCAACGCCCTTGCCACACTTTTGATCTGAGATTATTCTTTAAACGAAATAATATGGCGTTTTGTTGTCGCTAATGAGGCTATGAAACACTAAGTATAGGACTTGACGAAGCGAGAAAAAAACAACAGTACGAAATGAAGTAGAAATGGGAAACAGCTGAATATGACTGCCGCAGAGGAGAAGACAGCAGCAACGGGTGCACTACCAGCGCACCTGCCAAACACCACGGCCGTCGAACAGGAATGAACGAGCAACTGCCATACACAAGCGTCGGTCGGCGAACACATGTGTAGAAGCGAATGCCGGATATTTTATGAGTTGTTGTTTGTGCTTTTTACCTTCCACGCGTGATAGGCGACAGACAGTAGAAAAGAATAGCTCGAACTTGGAAAAAATATAGAGGGTTTGTGTCCAGTATGTTTTGAGAATCCGGATTCGTATCCGGCTACAATGATACTCTGCGCATCACAGCTCGATATGACGCCAAGCGAAATCTGCGATGGTGCCTGATTACGTGTCCGTCAAGCTAAGAATAGGCTGCCATCATATATTTATTTATAACAATATACACTGACTACGTGCTACATTTTGCTGATATGACCATCCTAATGTGATACAGACGATTTTCTCTCTGCAATCCTTTCAGAAACACATGTAAGAGTTCTAGTGGACACCCATCAAAATAAAAGTTGGACTTTCTTTCAAGTATGTTTAAAATACTACATTGCTTTATAAAAGTTAGAAAAGGTGTCGTTAATAGATTCATCTTGTTCTTGTGTCGCTCTCTTTGCAGTGTTGATATTTGGAAATGAAATTGCTTGGTTTAGCGTCAATAGGAATTACATTGTATGCTATCAACGAGAAAGATGCCGCGAAATTTCGATATCCAAGTCAAGTCGCAATTGAACGGAGTGCTACTAGTGAAGACGAATGGTAACTATCTATATATTTTGTCGTGTACCAAGTCAGTTATCAAAATGCCGCTAATTTTAAAGAAAATAGTTGCAACGGAATAGCACAAAATTTCACTGCTCTGGAAGTCGTAGGTTGTGACGCGGATCTAAGAAGGGGCAGCCTAATCGTTACTGCCTCAATAAGGACCCGACCGGAGCAAATGCTACTACAGAAGAAAAGGGGCTGTAAACTGGCGGTGTTTACTGCGCTAAGCCTGCAGCTTTTTGTCTCTTCAATACGGGTGATTTTCATCGCATTGTTTTCCTTCAAGCTGCAGCCAGAAGAGTGTAGACTCGCTGCTTGGTAATTTTCTGACGCGGCTACGTGGTTACAGTCTTGATTTCTGGAGAGCGCAAAGTAACCGTGTACGAAGGTTTCGTTAAGCAGGTTGTGTGAGCAGGGCTAATCTAAACTTTGTAAAAAAATCAATGTGTAGAAATAATCCCATTTTCTTAGAATTTTATGTTTTATGTATTTTCTTCAGCATTATTGCTGCTGCATTTTACTAGAATCATTACTCAATTGTGTCTCATCTAACTGCTTCTAGACGTTCGGTGATATGATAGCTCTGGGTTAAAGTGGCCGCATGAAGAGATAAAGGAAATGCCGTACTAGAAGTTCCTAAGACAATGAAGTCGGAGAAAGGCATCGAGATAGGTATGTGCATACGCACAGGCAGGACGACCATGCAGACGCTGCGAAAAAACCTTCACATAGTTGAATTTGTTTCTCTCTTTCTTATTTTTAACAAGGGAGCAATTTTATTCATTTATTTTACATTTACTATTACGGCGAGTGAGCAAAGGCGTGAGAGACTTGAGTACAAGCGGTGGCGGAACAGTGTGCGTTATCAACGAAGGGCAGACCACGATTGCCTTTGAGTGTCAGAGGAATTTTAAGGAGGAAGAGGAAGATGAGGAGGAAAGGCAGGGAGGTTAACCGGTTAAAGAAATCGGTTTGCTACCCTGCACTGAGGAAAAGGGGTTAGTGGGTATAAAAGTTGTGGTTAAAAGAAGGATGGGTGAAGTCCGTACAGTCACATCACAGACATGCCACATCTCATCACGTAACATAATAGCAAAATCATTCTTTCAATCAGTCCTGTGCTTTTCACAAAGCGGTGCAGTGCCTGGGAGGCCATCACCACAGACGATTGCCGTGACCAGGGACCTAGGATCTTTATTTCAGTCAGTGGGCGTCCATCTAGACGCTCCAGCGCACGGCATAGACGCGTCTTTGTTCACTACATATGGGGCACTCCCAAAGAATGTGGCCTATACTCTCGTCGCACGCGCAGTTTGTACAAGCAGGGCTGTTTGCCATACCTATAATAAAAGAATAAGAGTTTGTGTATGCTACACCAGCCCCAGGTGGCACAGCAAAGTTTCTTCGCGTCGGGGTAGGCCAGGTGGAAGCCGCAGTTTCAGGTCAGGGTCCAAGGATTTTAAGCGGCAGTTCGCAAATTGGCCAGAATTCTACAAGAAGAGTGTGTGTTCCCGCGCAAGTGTGCGAATCCTGTCCGCTGCGTCTTCCCTGGGAAAGGGGATCAACACACAATCGCTGTCTTGGTGGGCTGTTCGGGCGACCTCGTCAGCCCGGAAATTGCCCGCTATGCCGCTGTTTCCTGGAAGCCATTGGTAGATGATGTCATGTCCTCCATTTAAAAAATGTGTGTATAAGGCTGCGGCGTTTTAATTTAGGCTGATAAGCGAGGGTAGCAAGACAAAGCTACGCCTGTTTTGTTCTTAGTTTGTATTCCAACCCTGCTAAAATCCCAACAGAGGGATTGCAGTACCAATAAATAAATAAATAAATAAATAAATAAATAAATAAATAAATAAATAAATAAATAAATAAATATGGAACAATGGTGCTTCTTGTAATTATACATACCCGTCTTCGATTGTTGTTGTTGTTGTGGCTGTAGGGAGAAGGAAAAGAAAATGCACGGGCCTGCTACTGGCTCTGTAGCTGAGCCACCTCCACTGCCTCGTGCAGACATAAGAGAAAATAGAGAAGAAAGAAAAGGAAGAGGGAAAGAAAGACGCGCACCGCAACAACAGCCGTCGTCCACCAGCAGCGGTGGCGTGTGCAATGACGGCCTAGAACAGATAAAAATTCGGTGCCAGGCTAGCCCCCGCCGCAAGCGGCGGTGACCCACCTGTACCAGCCCCATAAGGGGAGACAACCTCCCTTCGATTGAATCTTGAATTTTAACTTAGCTACGCAGAAGCTGCATAAAACTGTACTATAATGCAGATTTTCTGTTTGTTTAACAGTCATATCAGCAAGGTATTTAAAATACGACTGAGCGATAGAAGATGTGAGCAGATGGCTACGTGCCTCATCATCTTAGTTTCTAATATCAGTATGGATGGACAGTTTTAATTAACACTATATATATTTCACATTGTGCCTACCTAATATGAGGGCGTTTATTGGCTTTTTATGGTGGTGAGTGGCTGGTGGTGAGTGATGCTTTAGGGTGGTGAGTGACAATTCGAGTAGCGTGTGGAATCGGTTTCGTAAATGAAAGAAGAACAAAGGCCACTGTGCAAGAGAAGAGAATAAAAAGCTGCAGATTATTAATTTTTGTGGTTTCTCAGCTGCGTGTGTAGAACGTTTCGCTGCAGCTATGAACTTCCAGCTTCAGCAGCGTTCTGTGAAGCGTCTCGAGTCAGGGTCGGAGCGCAAGGATTCGCGCGCGCGTTTGAAGAACGAGGTAGAGAAAGATGAGATTTCGATCTAGGGTGTGGGAAGGGAACTGAGCATCATTAGGATCCAAAGGTCAGTTCTTAGCGTCTGTCGAAATTAAGGAGTATGTTGTCAGTGCTAATTGCACATGCGCATGTAGGGGCATTAGCCAGGGTGCCTTCCTGATACAAAGGACCATGGATCTGCAGTACAATGTTTAGATAACTTTAAGTCTTAAAATAAAATTTAAACACATTATCAAAAGAAAAATGAAAATCAATGAATTCTCATTCTAGCAGAGTAATTTACCTGATGTAATTATATAGTCATTACGGAATCGCACGCTGGTTTCAGGACGTATCCCTTCGCGTTTGCACCGAAGGGGAGGAGAATCGGAACTGATAGAAGCTCTGGTCGAACGAGGACCCTCAACTAAATAATGAGGAGAGAAGCGAAGCCAATGCAGGAGAGGAAAAAAAGTGATCCATAGAATAAATATCGCAGCAAGTCACACAAAGGTTCGTCATAGATTAAATTCGCGTCTCAATGTATTCAAAATTACGAGACACTTGGCGACTAAAGTGGTGAAAGGTGAAAGCCTGAGCGCCGCATTCTGGTCACATTTGTTGCGAATGTGGTGGTGAACGATGCTTCGAGTAAAGAGAGGGACTACTGTTTCACATTCCCCCCTTCCTTTAGGGCATGGTGCATGTGTACGCGGAGAATTGTGACAGATACTGCGCCTTTTCTCTCCTGTAAATCAATTTCAAATGTAGCTGATGCCTGCTGTACTACCCTCTCCTAGATATCTGGGTCTGCTCCTGTTTGCTGTGTGGTGCGGCGTTCGAGGAAGCGGCAAATGAAAGGGCGCACGGTGGCCTGGGTCGGACGCCCGGTGGCGTATTTGGGTTTGCTCGGTACGGTGGCCCCGCAAGGGATAAAACGACAGAAGAGACGAAGAAAGCGGGCTGTTCCGACTAGCATCTACCGCCCCCAGGAGCCGAGCAGCCTAGCGATTAGCGGCGCATGCTTTTTCAGTGGGCGTCATGTTGGACGCGGCACTAGCTTGAGAAAGCCTATACTACTACTACTACTACTACTACTACTACTACTACTACTACTACTA
>JAJIZL010021083.1:173052-226306 GCA_023969395.1 Amblyomma maculatum | reverse complement strand
TGTGTGTGTGTGTGTGTGTGTGTGTGTGTGTGTGTGTGTGTGTGACAGATGCTGCGCCTTTCCTTTCCTGTAAACCAATTATAATTATATGAAGCACTGCAACAAACGCCGATAAAAGGCAAACAATGAGAAGCAAACGATAGGATAGGAAAGGTCAGCTTTCGTCATTCTCGTCTTAAGGGACATTTAAGAAACCCTGTAATTTTAAGGCGAAAGCCTTCAATGGTTCACGCTGTTGTGGAGAAAATGTGCCCCGCTTTTGCGGCGTTCTGATTGGCCGAGGCGGGATTACGTCATATAGGTCTCGACCAATCACAGAGCACCACCACATTATGCGCGAATGTGTGCCTTATATGGTCATATGTGAAACAATGAGTAATTACCCATGAATATTAATTTACCAATTGATGACTGAATACGTAAGTGATTATTAACTAGTCATTGAATGCTTATTTGCTTAGGTAATTATTTACCTGTATAAATAATAATTAGTCCATACCTACTCGATTAATTACTATTTAGTGCCAGTTGTGTAGCAGAATGCGGCACTCAGGCTTGCACCTTTCGCTACTTTAGTCTCTAAAGTTCCTTGTAATTGTTTTTACGTTATGTTCTGGTGTGCATTCTTCAAAACATCGGTCCGCAGGTATGAGTTGTTGCTATAAGATCGCAAATTTTTCTCAGGGTCATTTTACAATTTTTGCTCTTGTAGGCGCGGTGCTCTGTCATCTGACTTTCGTGTACATCTGAACTCTTTATTATCATCATTGTATCAACCGATTATGAAATTTTGTCTGGTAGTACGAGTGATTCGGTGTGATGAAAAAAAGAGGGCCTCCATTGTTTCGTCCACACAAAAGGGCCATTTCAATCGTGCGAGTGATTCACTGCCATTGGGTTTTCTTGGTGAATACAGCTATATGGCATTATTAGTTTTAGACCACTCTGGAATTATTAACATTTTTTTTTATTTGTGCTTCTCCGCCCGCTGCGATGTAATTTGTTCTTCGTGGCCACGTGGAATTTTTAACGTCGACTTGGTAATGGCCAATGAGAACTCTCTTCGGGCAGAAACGTCGGCATCGCACTGACAGAAAATATAGTGATATTCCACTTTTAATAAGTTGCGCTCATAAAAGGGTCCAGAAGAGCTCTTTCCACAGAACTAAATGACTGGATTAACTCTAAATCGCAAAATCTGAGCAGCTAATAGACCTCTCTCTGTTTTCAGACAATAAGACGTCTGTAGAGAACGTGACAAGGGGGGCGCGAGGAAAGAAAACCGGCACAAGGAAAAAAACCTCCTTTCCAGCCGGCCTTTCTTCTGTAAGGATATAAGAAGCCCCGGGGAGCTGCCCAGTGCTGTACAGTTGTTGCTCCAAAATGTGCGTCAGTCATAGTCAGAACAGGCACAATATTCAACTCTCCATAGTATACGCACACAATAGCGATTCTCACCTTCAAAAAGATGGGTCTCAGCAAGCATGCAATTATTTTTCTGTCACATGAACTGACATGGCCTGTTGCGGACGATCTGAAGTCTTAGCAAACGCTTGAAACGCGTATGATGAACATGCTGGAAAAGGGTCAATACAGGCCTATTATAGGGATCGGTTTTGTCTTGTTGAGTACTTTCTTTTTTTTTTTCAAATGTCCTTGACAGAAGCCTCTCACTGAGCCGCACAAAGCATAGCGAGTTGTGATCGATAACAGGAGTTTACGCGCGAGCTTCATGCCTGGCCGGATGATTTTCCTTCCAAGTATATACATATTTAGTGTGTGTTATTTTCGACCGGACAAAGTATTTTACTGCTACAAGGAAGCGTGAGTTTTCCCTGCTGCTAACAATACCAAGCGAATGGGTGGCGTGGTATGAACAGTGAAAAAGTGCGTTTTGCACCACACAATAATATTAATTCCAAGGCGTACAAATAATCGTACGTGCACTTAAATTATTGCCGTAAACCCATTTTTTCATTGGGACATGACAGTTTTTGAACGCGCAATAGTGCAATTCCGTCTAGGGATGCGGCTGTACTTGAGTGATTGTACTGCTTTTATGACCTTCAGAGCCGTCTTGGGAGAGACCGAGCTCCTTCAACAATGCCTGCCGAGCTAAAATAAATTAAATAACGAGCAAGAATATCTAAAAGCGCTGCCATTGATTGCATACTGTTCGGGCAGTGAAAGTGACATCGATCAGCATTCAGCACGATTTGTTCGGACGGACAATAAAGCAAACAAATAAGGCAACCGTTCACAAAGAGTCTGTACCTATCCAATGGAACATCTAAATCCAGGTCTAGGTTTTGTTTCGCCAGGTGGCAACGCTTGTTTTACGGCCAAAAAGGTATGGCTAAATAACACTTCGGTATGGCGAAGAGAACAAAATAAAGATCAAATGCTTCATAGCTGAAAGTCGCCCGTGGATTTAGTAAGAGCATGGAACTATCACTTCTAGATACTAAAATTTATCGCCCTGTTTTAAAGACCGCATATACGCCTCGTGCTTAGTCAGGACAGCAGCAAAAACGCACAGCTCGAAACACGCCAGATATTGCCAGCAGAGACATCCCTCTAATTCCTTTGTGTCTTGGAACAAAATACCTACCGGACCTAGCTGGGTGTACAATTCACGAAGTTTGCATTCGGCTGAATCTGGAATGATGAAATAAGAGCAATCATGATGCAGCTTCGACATGAAATATGTGTATCAGTTCAGTTCAGTTCAGGCGTTCAGTCGTGTCCGACTCTTCGTGACCCTATGAACCATGTCACGCCACGCTTTCCGGTCTCTCACTATCTTCTTAACATCACATAGCTTCATCTGCAATGCCTCGAGAATGCCATCTAACCATCGCGTTCGCTGCCTACCCCTTCTCCGGCGACCCTCAACCTTTCCCACCATCAAATCTTTCTCCAGCGACTCCTCTCTTCTCATCAGATGACCAAAGTAGCTGAGCTTTAACTTTAGAATTTGACCCTCCAATATGTGTATATATGTGTACAATTTGTGTATATTGTTTAGCTTTTAATTACCTCAAAGTCTGACACCTTTTCTCTCAGTTTATTTTGGTTTCGACTTGCACAAACTGCCTGCACACCTTGTTCGCCTAAATGAACTTGTTTTAATCGGAAGTTGTTGGATTGTCTTAAAGCATGGACAAAAGGGCGAATGTAGCTACGCGATATTGTATGCTATTGCATTGTGTATTTTTCTTTGGAGTTGAGTGCTAAACATTATTGTTGACGCTGTTTCACATAAGGACGATATAGGTTAAGTAAGAAAAAAAAAAAACACTTGCACTTGATCCTTCTGGTTGGAAACTGCACCATAACACTGAAAAATATAGAAGTGCTAGATGCAGTTATACCAGCTTAGACGAGAGATAGCTTAATTGTTCGCTTCTTTCTACATGAGCCATGTGTTGAGCTGATGACGTCGCCTGCATACCATGCAATTTTTGAAGTCATTTAAAACCAATGCCCTTTCATTATTCAAAGTCAAGGTCAATAGTAAAATGTCATTAGTCCTAGTCATGTGGTCATTTAGCCATATGGTCATGCATTAGCATAACATAGCGCAGCAGATTGATCGGCACTCGTCATCAGACAAGCTAAATCACAGTTTGACCTTACATCAGCTTCAAGGTGACCCGCATGGAGCTAAGCCATCCCTGGTTTGTATCTGGAGAAAAAGAGCTATTACTCTGAAACCCTAGAAAAATTGGCACAGAAATTTATGATAATTATCGCGCTGCTAAGTCCGCAAAATGTTACAGTGTGTTAGAAACTTTTACAGCTGCTTACCGTTGCACAGAGCAGAGGGTATTTGTAGGGCTGCAAAAAGAGTAATACATTATAAGATATTGTTTTGTAGTGCACACCTCTGGAAATGGAACAAACAGTGTAGCAATTTCGAAAATGTTCGCTTGGACCCAACGCGCTTGTATATAAACTATCCACTGCACCTCCTCATGAACACTTCGAACACAGCCGATCACATTCCACAGAAAGATAAATAGGAAGGCATGTGGAAATTAAGAGGTAGTAGACATAGGAGTTGAAGAGCCCATAGCGCTTGTATGTTCGCCAAAAGTGCGTGACACTTGCGCGCGAGAACGCTCAAGCAGCTTTCTTTATGCGTTATGTGTAGGCGTCTATGTCAAATGTTAAACAAGACATCTTGTTTGCAAGAGCGGTCTGAGCGAACATTCTTAGAACTGAAAATCAGTTGCATTAAACTGTGCACTCTACAATGTTCAAAAATTCCATGAATGACACACACTGAATTTGGTATTTGGCACAAAATGCATACAAAGGCGCAGTATCTGTCACATTTGTTTCTGTGGACACCTGAACCGCGCGTAAGGAACGGAATGAATATTGGAGTGAAAGTGAATAGAGAGAAAGAGGAGCCGTAGTAAAGGGCTACGGAGTAATTTCGACCACCTGGGAATCTTCAACGTGCACTGACATCGCACACACAGATTATCGTACGTTCATGATAATAAACATGGTTTGGGATGTATAAGTGCACACAAACGCAAACGCAATAATGATATTTTGAAGACATTTTACCGGTTACCTGTTCAAAAGTCGTCGTTACGATGTGTGCAGGCTGGCAGTAGACACCGTTGTGCCTACTTTGCCAATTGCAAGCTAGGGATGCTGCGAATGCTTTTAGAAGGAAAATCATGTTTACGGTAAATATTTCAATGTCAAATACAAAGAGGTACGTATAAACAATGTTATTGTTTAGCTTATACATCAACACGCATTTACTTAGATTAGGTCCCATATCACCATCAGTATATGCCACTTATCGAAGTCTTGATATTCCAAATTACCTAACTGGAAGCTTCTGCATAAGCACTAATGATCGATGACGATCATGTTCATTACCAAAATTTTACTTCATTTTATATATAAAGACAATTACTGTATAAAATATTAAACCCTATGTCTGCATAAAATGCCTTCAAAATACCAATGAATTGTAGGGGAATTTGTAGCGATGAGCGCGAAGGTAGCGCTGCGTTTCGGGCGTGTTTGTGCATGATCGCAGCGAGACGGCAGCGCAGCAGAGGACAAGGACAAAAGGCGAGAAGAAAAGCAGAAGCGCTTGTGTTGTAAGTTTCTTCATGAGTACTTGTCCTCTGCTGCGCAGCAGGCATGTGATGATCAGTAGGTATGGGATGTGAAACATGCGCGCGTTTATATAGTGCTGCTGTTCATCAAAATCAGACTGAAATTGTTACAAACACATCTAAACGTTTATCGGTTTGCTTTTGGGACATATATATAGCTTTTAAAATGCAGTACAATTTAAGGAGACTGAAGAACACCTTCACTAAGAGAGCGTCCCGTAGAAACGTATCCTCTCCTCCTCCGTATCAAGTAAGTAGCCATCCGCGAATCCCGCACGCTGTTCACGCTGTAACTATGCAGCAGGTAAAATATACCTATCAAAACGTAATGCGGAATTGGACGGGTTGGCTCGGAAAAAGTTCTTAAGTAGTTTTCGCGCCGTTGTACTGTTTCTAAAACGTTCTTTTTCAGTTATCAAATGACACCGTTATAATACTCAGAAAGCAATTTAAAAAGACATAATTCGGCGCGGGGATGAAGAACGCGTCACAGCGAATTGTTTATACAAAACCTAAATGCATACTAGGCGTTTCCAAAACCTGGTAATAGACGTTCACTTTCCTGCAGAGTGCGAAGTAACGCTACAACTGCATTATGCCGTCGAAGCAACTTACCGCAAACTAAAACGAAACACCGAAAGCAATTTGCGGACGACATTATCGCGATAAACACAGAGCTCTTGATCTGAACATTACAGAGCTACGCCCAACATGTTATATATGAGGTTGAATCCTTAGAAACACCAAAACAAAAAAGTCATAGCATGGAAGCGCTAAGCAAATAGAATAGATTTCGAAAGTTATTAAAGTGATTGAGAGAAAACGAAAAGCATTGTTATTTTCAGCGCATAGCATAAAGAAAAGAACGAAAAGTTCGACCTTTTGACTGGTAACTTTGCGCTCTCAAGGTTGCTTCTCATCGTTTGCCTAAACAGCTGTTTGGTTTGATTGCATGCTTCTCTTTCCTAACTGTTTGACAGATTCAGCGTTTTTATGATAAACTTTATACTCAGTGCCATTTTTCTGAACTTAAGGGCCTTGTCCTCTCATCGTGAGGACGAAAGGCTATTACAGTGCCGTCCGCGGTGCCATAATATATGTGAACGAAAGAGCGTTAATCCCGGGAGAGAAGCGACTGTACCAGCACTAAGTCTCAATAATGCGCCCATAAACCGGAGTCTTAGGGAATATCTAGATCCTTTCGAGTCACCTACACTCGACATTTTGGCGCATTCCTCTTTGCTTTCTTTTTCTTGCGGCGTCGTTCGTGGTGTTTTTTCTTCTAAAATACCTCACCATGCCAATTTAGCCAGTGACTGCTACTTCTCTTAGCAAAGAACAGGAACATGGTATGGCTTATATGGTTCGACTTTCAATGATGACAACGGCTATACGGGACACTAAGTTCAAGTTTTCAGTAATTTTGACTATGAAAGCTTTTGACCTGGAACGACATGAATCAATACAGGGTTGTCTTCAATTTAACCGCCTTTAAAACATACTCGAGATTGATTCGGCGTCCTCAAGTGGGCCAAAATGAGAAATATAAATATTCTTGTAATGCCATGAAAGATTATGGGCAAGAAAGAAGACACGAAGACAGATAAATACGACAGGATGAGCAAAAGCAGAAATATAATTATTCTTGTACTGCCATAAAAGGTTAGGCGCAAAAAAGACGACACGAAAATAGATGAACATGCCAGGACGAGTGCAAGGCAGAGCGAACTAAGCGCTCGGTAGGGTTCTTAAGTGAAGACCGCCAACAAAAGGCATGGTGGCCTGTCGATTTGCAAAAGAGCCCCTCCAACAAATAAGCGCGGAATGTATTCAATGCCCAGACAAGTGCGAGCCATTCCCGTTCGGTAATTGAATGGCTGCTCTCGGATGGAGCAGCAGGTGGCAGGCGAAGGCAATTACACATGAGACGCCATGCTAGCACTCGACAATAATAGCCCCAAAATCATGGCCACTGGCCATCGGTTCGAATTTACTAGGTGCCCGAGGTTTGAAATGTGCCAGGAGAAGGGAGCGGTGAGGGCCGAAATCAGGGCTTGAAAGGCGCGAGCTTCATCAGGGCTCCAAGAGAACGGCACGTTCTTCTTGAGGAGAGCGGTGACTGGCCGGGCAATGCCGGCGAAGTTCTGGATGAATCGTCGTAAATATTAGCACACGCTGTGGAAACTGAGCACATCAGTTGTAGAACGCGAAGTTGGTAAATCATGATGGCACGGACTTTTAGCAGGGTCAGGCTTGACTCCTGCTTCGTCAACTAAGTGACTAAGGACCTTTATCTGGCAATAGCCGAAGATGTACTTTTTTCATTCATGTGAGGACCAGCATTGCGGATGATGAAAATGATCGTAGAAAGAAGAGTGGGGCTGGTTCCGAACGTCGGGGAGAATACTACAACGTCATCGAGATAGCAAAAGGACGTGGTCCATATGAAGCCACGCAGAGTCAGTTCACCATACGGTGGAATGCCGCGGGTGCGTTTTAGAGGCCAAAAGACGTAACCTTCAATTGGCACAGGTCATTAGGGGTAACAAAGGCGATTTTTCACAATCGCATTTGTCTACTGCAATTTAGTAGTATCCTGAAGGCAAATCAATTGATGAGAAATAGCTGGCTCCATACAGACAATCCAGCGCGTCGTCTACTCAGGGCAGAGGGTAAACGCCTTTCTTTGTGATGGCATTCAGGTGGCGGTAAACAGCATGGAATCTCCAACTGTCTTCTTTCTTTTTCGCTAAGACGACAGGTGATGCCCATGGACTGCTGGAGGGCTCGAAGATGATGTTCGCCAGCATCTTGTTGACTTCTGTTTGTATGATTTGGCACTCAGAAAGAGATACAGGCTGCGGCCAGCGGTGGATCAGGCTAGTATCACCGGTGTTAATGCAGTGTGTATCGCAGCGGGAGTTTGGACGAAAGGAAACTTGCCGAAATCGAAGATGTACATGCAGGCATCCAAGAGTTGCGCGAGGGCGAGGGCGTTCTGTGGTGGCAAATCCGTATCATCATTGCGGATGTAAGGTCGGAATGGTAAGTTGCCTTGAGCTGGAGTGCACATTGATCTAGCTGGCGTTCAGTGGTGACAGCAGAAAGTGTGCACTCGGTAGGGGGAAACAGTATCGGAAGTGCGATGCCTGGTGGCAAGACTGGGGCAGGAATGCTGAAGTTAAGAATCGAATCGAATAAGGTGCAGTTGGCGGTGATGGTGACGACGGTGTGAAGAAGGATGACTGCGCTGAGAACATCAGTAATAGGGGAAGTAAGTTAGATAGGTAACAACTTTATTGAGGTAGGTGCTCTAAGGAACACAGGGGAACGGAGACGTGGGAACATATCTGGAAGCTTCGGGCGGCAGGCGAACAAATTCATCAGTGCGGCGCTGTCTGAGCAGAGCGGGACGTTTAAGCATAGAAGGCCAGTTGCATTTGATAAGGACAGAAGGGCTTGTCAAAAAATCTATGCCGAGAATCACATGGTGAGGAGCGCGTTCTGTAACGGTGAAGAGCGCAAGAGTAGTACGGTTGGCAATATTAACATGAGCAGTCCACATTCCAACGACAGCAGCTTTTGAAACACTGCTCAAGAGAGGTAGCGCCTTTCTTGGTATATATTGGAAGATTGGTTGAAGGCGACGGGAGGGTCATCATGCGACGATGACTGGAGTCATCGCGTCAATCATAAAGTGAACACCAGCGGCTGCGGCAATGGCGAGAAATTTGGCCGACTCGTGAGCAGTGGAAGCAAATGGGTCTTCCATCGGAGGTGCGCCATTCTGAAGAATTCTGGAAGTGGTAGCGCTTAGGGAAAGGCTTAGTACGAGTGGAAGCAGCAGCAACCCTTGGCGTGGCGTGTAGGCAACAAGGTTGTGCAGAGGGTCTGGCGAGTTCAGGCCCATTTTCGCAAACTCTTCGCGAACGACTTCTTTAATGAGGGCAATCATTCATTTGGTGGGCTAAGGAGTAAAGGCGACGGGGTTCAGAGCCTCTAGTTCCCTGCAAACCATTCTAGTCAAATTTCCTGAGTGCGAAGGCTGGTGCAGGGTAGGTAAGTCCTCTCACTATGACGTAGTAGCCGTGTTAAAAGTCGGGCAAAGCGGGGAGTGATTCGGTGGTGTTTAGATAGTCCAAACGGCCGGCAAACCTGGAGGACGGATTCAAAGGTGGTACACTCTTCGCAGAGCAGAAGAATAAATAACCTTCAGAATATGACTCACCTTGTCGGGCTTTGATGTAGCGCTCTCCACTTCACGGCACAGCGCTAGGACATCCTGAGTGTACGATATGTACGACTTGGTGGTTGACTGTGTACGACAAGCAAGACCTTTTTTTGAAATGAGTTTTGCATCCAACTGGCTTTCCAATGTTCTTATTTTGATGGGTTAGTGAACGAATTAAGACATGGTGCTAGCGCACAAGAAACACACACACACAGAAGGTAGGAGGACAGGGCACACGCTAGCGGCTAGCATGTGTGTCCTGTCCCCCTGCCTTGTTTGTGTGTCTTTAGCACCATGTCTGGCTTTTCAAACCGGTCTTTCAACTTCATTTTAAAATATTCTAAGATATATCTTCATCATGTGTCTCGAACCAGACGCGTGCCGTTCCCACCAGCTAGAAAATGACGTTGCCGAACATAACAGTAGCGTCTCAGCTGTTGTGCTTTCTTACCCGATCATGCACGGAAAGCCAGTTGTCGACATCGACTTCATCGGTGCCGCAAATACCCGGCTCCCGAAGCTGTGCCGCGACAGCGGGTGGCGCTGTTATTGCAGCTATGGATGGGGATGTGCCTAGTGGTATTGTTAGAGATACACTTTGGCGGCCACTTCGGAGCTCCAGGGTGCAGTCCCCGGATATTTTTACCCGGCTCACACCACCAAATATTACGGGCCGCTCCCGAGCGGTAAGAGTATCAGTACATCAGGAGTACCCCCAGAACACCACAGGACATCAGCACAACAGCTTCAGCCTCTGTGTCGTCACCGTTCGGCCCAGCGCGTAAAAGATCCTCGCCGTCATCCGACATCTCGAAAACACACCGCAAGAACAACAGCAAACGCGTACATAATATCGTTTTTGTTTCTGTTACCTGAAGTGTGGAGCTGTGTTGAAATGACGCTGTTCCTTTTTACAGCACGTAGCTTGCATTCTGGATGCTTTTAAATCTGCATAACGGCAATCGTGCCAGGCTGTTGCTATTATTACCCATTGCAAAGAAGTGCTACAGCTGAAACAGTTACCTAATAAACTTTCGCCTGGAAAGCTGAGGCTTCATGTTTATTTGGTGAACTTATGAATAACTTGGCGTGATTGTGCTGTGCCTTTTGAAAAATGGATGAATTTATTGCGAGAATAAGTGGTTCTCAGAAGTTGTTTAAATACATTATTTTGTATGTCTTGAATATAAATATGTAAGCCAGATGATGCCCGCTTTTGTCAGTCAGCTTTTGATTAACTAAGGGAAATCTTAAATTCTGAACGGAGAAAAGATTTTTCAGATCACGGATTTTTTAAGCTTCTAGATAATTTAGGAGTTTATTTTTGTGTATCTTTGGAGAAAGCTCCGACTCCACATTTGTGTGTCGCACTAGCACATCTATTAGGAATGTTTATGTTGCTGCGCTAGCAGACCAAGAGCAACAAGGATGGCCTAGATGCATCGTACGGAAGCTGGACTATATATAAATGTATAAAAT
This sequence comes from Amblyomma maculatum, assembly GCA_023969395.1. Taxonomy (NCBI): domain Eukaryota; kingdom Metazoa; phylum Arthropoda; class Arachnida; order Ixodida; family Ixodidae; genus Amblyomma; species Amblyomma maculatum. Next base: position 215,446 of record JAJIZL010021083.1, on the reverse strand, counting down.
TGTAGCTATGTGCATATGAATATGAGCAGGTGACAAGCAGTGCTATGTACTGAAACTATTTAGTGTGATCAGTAACGACCAGCCATATGCTAACAAAACAAGAAATACCGAATATATCTTACACTCTTTTTGTACGTTTCTCTGCTTGTACATTTACCTGTTCATTTTAATTCGTTTGTTAAGCTGTTCGGTTAACAACACTGAAAAGGCAACCAAGCATCATGTAATCCCAATTTTGAGAAAGGCTGGGCTCAGGCCGCAATTGCTGAAATGTTTTAGTTTTAAACTGAATGCGTAACACTGACATTTTCTTTTAAGCAATCGCTGTGAGTTGCCTGTTTGAAAAGGATAAATTAAGTTTTAGCTGGACAAACCTAAAGGCTCCGTATTCCCATCGACATGAAACATAAGTGCTGTCACTGGAAACCTTTTCATTGGTTCGCTGACAGAGCAACGGCACCAAGAATGCCGTAGGCATATATCGTCCGTGTGCTCATTTACACATTAAATTAAGAAAACTATTTGTGCTTTTAATTCTAAGAGGTTACCTGCTGCGGTATAGAATGAATCTGTGCAGTTTGCTTCGGTTGTGAAAAGTAACTTCTTCCATAGAATAAGAGACTCTTACCTATTGGATTAGAGCGCATAATTGCCTGCCTCACTCAATAAAGCTAAAAAAAAAAGGAAAACGTGTGTTTCAATCAGGTATTTTTGATGCTGTTACGATTTTCTTTTGGGAAAGCATGTACCAAACCCTGAGGCATAGGTTTTGCGCAAAAACTCTTGAACATGCGATGAAAATGACAGAAAGACGTGGTTGAAAAACAGGTTATGAAACAACCACAATCTTTAAAAAAAGAAGCACCCCCCCCCCCCTCCTCCCATAACGTGTCTTCTGAAATATAACTGAAAATGTTTGCTACGGCGTACAAAGAATAGAAAGGAAAATGGGCTAATGTGATTGGGCTTTCTGATCGACTCCGTCTTCGCACATCAATAATGTTTTGAAACAAAGACTGGGCGTGTTATCCGCAACATGGGAAACATAAAAAATATTACAATAATATTTCAAGAATTTGCTAAAAAGCAAAGCAATTTAAAAAGAGAAACATGTTCACAGACAGGCATGAGAAGCTGAAGCTGCAGATGAATACTGATTGTTTAGACTTTGCCCAGCTGCTATGTGAATAAACACAGTTGCTAGTATTTTAACCATAGTGATAGAAACGAGGTCAGCTCGCGCAGCTTAAGCGTTCTGATGTGGCGTTTACAGCTGTTCTCTTGGAGTTTCTCGAGAATCGTGCAGTTTTTGTTGGCACCAGTTTGAAAAATAGTCAGCTGTGTTCAGCGGTGAAAATTGAATGTGCATGTTTTGGGAACTTCCGCTAAAACGTTGGTGCTGAAGGAAGCACTGTGCAGGGATAGGAAGTAATAGGAGTCTCATCCTTCAAGTTAGGGTCGCGCATCGTGAGAATGTTACCATTTGTGTGAAGGGGCCGGAAGCGACTGTGCATTGGCTCCGGATCCTGCTGGATGTGATACATGCATTCAGGACTGAGTTGCTAGGTATGACTGATATATAATGCAATCCCATAGCATCATATGCTAGAACTGGTTTGCTGGTATGTTATTAACCCGGTCGTTCAAGAAAAAAAAATATAAATTTTAATAGAATACGTAATCTGCGCATTGAAAACAGTTCAGTAGGCACAATGCAGTATGAAAGGAGTGCCGACTTTCATTAATTTATTGTTTATTTTTCTTCTATTCGAAAGGAAGGAACAAGAACTAAAAGCTTAAACTTCAACTTGACAGGGATTCCTGCCCCTTACAAATTTGCACTACAGTGTTGTAGATTTCAACGTAAAAAATACAACAGATGCAATATAATCATGTTTAAAACTAAACGACATTATTAAAAATACATATACAGACCAAAGTGAATCACAAACATTCCTCTCACATAAAATAGAGCCGACGGGAAGACAATTTGCATACCGCCATGTATATTTCTGCAACAGAACAAAACATAAAGAGACAAACAAACAATAGACAATATGCAATTTACTTTAATAAACACACTGTAAGCCCCACCGTGGTGACTCAGTGGTTACGGCGCTCGACTACTGTTCCCAAGGGCGAGGGATCGAATCCCGGCCTCGGCGGCACCTTTTCGGTGGAGGCGAAAAGCAAGGCGCCCGTGTGCTGTGCGATGTCAGTGCACGTTAAGGAACCCCAGGTGGTCGAACTTTCCGGAGTCCTCCCCTACGGCGTCTCTCATAGCCTGAGTTGCTTTGGGACGTTAAATCCCACAAAACAAACACTGTGTGTGTAAGGTATGAAAACTCATTTTTTCATTGTATTATATTTGCTATGATTTACAGAATTAAGATAGCTTTGACAGAACAAGCTAACACACTCATTTTATACATGTGTGGGATAGAAATGTACTGATTGTGTTGCATTTAGTAGTGTGGGGAGAATATAGCGTAACGCCTATGTGATATAAGATGTATAAGGTGTAGGAAGGAGCCATTTTTCCTTAACTACATGAGTTCTGTCAGCTGTTTGACTTCTCAGGGGTATATCGTATCACTATACTTGCCCAAATATGATAGAGCAGTGTATATGTCTCGTCACCTGATGTGGTTCGTCCAAAAGACTGACGACACCCCGCAGATATTTGTGTTTTGCTTTTCTTTTTCTGTAAATAATATTTCATGCCTTCTTCTAAATAATCAAACTAATTAATATAAGCTACTAGGCTGCCTAGATTCCGTGATTCAAAACAAGATAGACAAAGTCTTCCTTTGACCATCAGGAACAAGCTTGCATATAAAGCCTAGGGTACCGAGTATGATTGTAACCCCAAGGTCAAGGGGTTGGTTCTTTAACTAGTCACCACAATTTCTTCTTCAGCTAATTCGTTACATTGTGTCCTTACATGTTATAGTGACGTTTCAGTGATGCTGCAACATTGTATTCACAATCAAACTGAACGGTTCTTGTTCTGAATCCTACTATGACCTCACTGCCTTCTTGAATAATCCCGATTTTACCGAGACGACAACGGCAGACTACGACTGTTTTAGCGCCACACGGGACCCTTTATTGAATCGCGTTTTTTTAAGGCGAAAGCATTCGTAGGCTGCAGTGCACCCAGTGTGTCCGCAAAATGTGTCGCCAGAATTTACTGTTTTTTGACATCATCACTAAGCTACTTCGTTTATTAAATGACTGTACGAGAGCTGCAAGTCATGGTACAATATGAAGCAGTGTGTTGTCAACGAATCACCAGTGATTTGCCGTGTGCCACGAAAAAGTCGAGTGAGATAATTTATGAGTCATGAGTCATGTGAGTCATAAGTGAGGAGACAAGTACTGTGTCAAGCAATGTGGGTAAGTCGATTTAGATAGGCGTCGACTTGGAGCTACCAACCTCACACCAAAGCTAAGGCTTTCACATTATACATACAAATCGAGTTCCTTGAGTGATGTCTAAGTTTTCCTGGCAGTACCAGAATAACACTCGGTAATAATGCAATAACAGAAAAAAAATGTGAAAATTCTAGAAATACATTCAGTGAAGTGGGGGCGAATCAGCAGGAGCTCTTTTTGTGTTGCCTGTATTTATTATTTGAATTCGCGCATTCATGCTTTGCGTCGAAAGCAGCGTTTTCTCTCCGGAAATGTAAAATAGAGCGAGCGAGGTTTGCTTCACGCAGGTTCGGCAAGAGGAGGCTCCAAGAAGAACATGCCCCGCGTCTCCTTTGGACGTAGAAGCAGCCTCACGGGCCTACTTCTTCTAGGACAAGAGTTACGTCATCGTCGGAAGGCTTGGCGCCGTCGACCTGGAGATTGCAGACTGGATGGTAGGCCGCGGCTGCCGACGGCTCGTGCTAAGTAGTCGTTCGGGTTTGCAGGACGGATACCAGAGGATGTATTTTCGTCGCTGGGAGGACGCAGGCGCAACGTTTCAGATTATCAAGGCAGATGTCTCAACCGATGAAGGAGCTCGTCAGACCATCGAAAACTTGCTGCTGCTGGGGCATGTAAGTAGAATCTTCCACCTTGCCATGGCTAGTGGAAGAACGCGGATTTCCATAAGGACGGTTTTTCATAGTCTCCGTTTACATCATACGCATATGTAGTATTGCACTGCAACATCGTTTCCTTCGTTAAGTCTGAAGCATGTGATTCGCATGAATTTTTCACCCAGGCCGAAATCCTCAGCAATCGCCTGAAAATATTGTGATGTGATGTAATAAGCAAGGCCGAATTGAGAAGAGAAGCAGAGTGAAGCTTTATTCTGCATATAATATTGTTAGGGAGATGGGGGTCAGGGGGGTTGATGAATGCAAATGAGATTGAGAGGCAGACGTCAATGTTAACATTGTGCACTCTGTCACCTAGTTACTTTAATGTAATTCAGAATGTCCAGATTCTCAACCGGTAAGCGCCTCTTGAAATTGATGGTCAATACGGGACAACACTCGATGCCTTGTAAAGCCTCGCAGAATTGCCGACATTTGGCCCTCACAACTGTTCCGGAAACATGCGTCAAAACAGCACAAAAGACAATGTCTACTTGAGTGCACCGATTCGAAAGCATTGCGAGTTTTGTCTCGCCACCTGTGGGATTAGCCAGACACTACGCTAGCAGACGTCGGCTGCACTTGGCTAGATGGCGTGTGCGTCTGGGGTAATTGCCTAGAAAAAACCGAGGATAAGCGCAGATGCAATATTATGAAGGCAACAATTATTCCCACCACAGAGCTAGAGTGTCTTTCATTTGAAACTTTATGAGGATGATGATGTTTACAGCATAACCCAAGTGTGTTTCGTAGCTTAACGCGAGGCGTGGTCAGCTGTGGCGAAATTATAATTCTTTCGTGCCAGGCCTAGGGAAGCTGACTGGTTTGGTTTGGCTCGCAATTGAAAACAAATCATCCAGGTAACGCTTATTTCGTTACTTACAGTTGGTGTGCATACGCTCTGTCCACGTTTCATGTTTGCGCCTCTGAAAAGAGAAGGCATTTCGCATGTAAATGGCACTACGATATAACACAAGCCACAACTGGACGCGTCAAAACAGCACACGAGAAAAAAAAGAACAGCGTCAAATCTCCGCATGTAAAAAGAAAAAAAGAAAAAAACAGTACATGGAGAAAACATCGAGATGAGAGGACCGCGAAGCGCAGTAAGAAGAAGCGGTGCGGTAGAAGTGACTGATTAGTTTAATTAAGATCATAACAGCTAAGGTTGAAGGACAACCAATACCGCAGTGGCTTTCGAAGTGGGAGATTGCGGTTCTCGCTTAAAATTATCGAACAGGCTTATAATTTAATGTGCCATTAGAAAAAAAGGCTGGGTGATTTGGAGGCTGCTCAGCATACATTACGTTGAGCCGGATGCGAGGTCTTCCATCTCGCTTATTTTGCCGCATATTTCGAAATACAAACGGAAAGACCTTCACCTAAGTAATTATAGCGTTCACCTAGAAATTGGACCGATATGCGCTCTTTCCTTTCTTCAAAAGTCATAGTAAGCTAAACATATAAATATGTTGGGATGAAAACCAAATACTCCAATGCCCTTTCAAACATACAGAACATTCTGAGGAAATACCACTCCATGCAAGCGTCTAAAGAATGCTTGAAGAACATATTACCGAAGGCACCAGGGGTAGCATACACAAGTAACACATTCCTCAGAGATATTCTAGTGCAGTCTAAACTCTACAACAAGTGTCCGACAAAACCACATCCTTTCTGTCGACCCAGATATATGTGCAATCACTTATACAAAGACACCCCGGGGAAAAGTGCTACAAGCGATTTCATTTGTCACATAAGTTCACGCTTTAATTGCACATCGCCAAACGTTATCTGCCTTCTAGATTGCTTCCGAAAGCAGTTTCCGAGTATTTCAATTAGGAAGATCATGTTTGATTAAATTAAATTATTTATTAATTTCAGGCTTTTAGACTTCAAGGGACTATAAATATAAGAAGGCATATCAAATTCATAAATTTAAAACATTGGGACATAAAGAAATAAATATCTTAAAAGGAACATTAGAATCCCTAAATATGTTCCTTCTGCGCCATAACATCACCTAGTCGGGAAAACAAACCCATATAGCGTTCATTGTAATATTTGTTCACAGCTCATGTATACTCTATATGGCATAGAGTTCCTTACACTAACTAGAAGGAAAGCTGAGGGCGCTGCACTTCAGCCACCATGGGCGCGCTAAGAATCATGGGCCGGTGTGCTACTTGTTGCGGGACAGTCGGTTTTTCTCGGGTACGTGGAGTGGCGTTACTGCGATGTTTCTTTTTCGTCATCATCATCACTTGAAGGTGCGTACATAGACCAGGAAAGCCATAGTAGCGAAGGCGCAAAAGCAGACGTCGCCAATAAATGTTTTCTGTTTCCCGAAATGCCACTAAAAACTTCCTTAAGTGACTGCACAACCATAAATATTTTTATAACGTTTTTCTGTTTCAAATTTTGCCTATTAAGTGCGAAGTATTGGTATTTGTGCTACTCAAAACTAAGCCAATAGGAGAAAGAGCCATCGCTTATATTAGATAAATCTCACACTGACATGCTGTTTCTCTCTCTTTTTGCACTTTAGAGTCACAATATTCAATCTTAGGGCATTATTTACGGTAGAACAATGTTTATCTTTGCATTAGTTTTGGCCAAAAGTTGTAGTTCTGCTAGTTCTGTACTCGGTAGCTCTCCGGCCCATGATGCTTTGAGTGCCCATGGTGGCTGAGCTGGCCGTCTGGAAACTCCATGTAAACTCCCATAGACGGCAGCACAGCTTTCCCTCTAGGTAAGGTAAGAAACTCTATGCTATACGGCCCTATCCTCTCCGCAATAGCATAGCAGCAACATTTTTCCAAACCAGTTTTATTGTTGTCACTTCTATTTTGGCTCCCCTTGAACTCTATTCTTCCATATTTTTATGCTTGGTAATGTGGTTTACTCTGACTTGCTATTATTGCGTTTCTTTGCCATTTTCTCCGCATTGTCGAACGCTTTTAGTAACTCTTTTCCTCCAGCTGTATTATTTATCATGATCCTTTGGAATGTCTGTCCCCGACATTTTCTGTACTGTCGCAGGTTGGTGCTCTCTCTTTTTTATGCATAACTTTAGTCAATTGTTTGACCGCTGCTGTTACCAAGCGTGTTTCAATGCCTGATGATGTTGAATGTCCGAAATGCCAGTTAGTGGTGGAAGATCGAAATGGCGTTTCCTGCAGCATATGCCTCACTGTGTTGCACCTAGGAAAATGTGCAGGCGTTTCTGAAGCGACAATGAAGTCAAAAAAAGACTATCGAAAAACTTGGAGATGTCCTAAATACAGAGGGCCCAAAGTCAATACGCAACTGTTTGAGAGCGCAGATGCAGAACCAAACCTACAGAGCATGTGGAATATGCTGCTAGCCATGACCGAAAAACTGGAAGTGCTAATGCCACTGAAACAAACTGTCGATGATGTGGAAAAAGCTGTGCAATTCATTTTTGATCAGTTGACTGGTTTGCTTGAACGACTAGAAAAAAGTGAGCAAGAAATAACAGAAATCAGGAAAAGAATTAGAAGGCTAGAGGAAAGTGAATGCACTGAATCACTCCTAACTCAGCTTAATGACTTGGAATGGCGGAAGGCGCGCCAACCTGCAGTTTCATGGGATTCCCCAAACTGAAAAAGAGGACCTTCTAGGAAAATTCATTGCCATTGCTGCTAAGACTCAGCTCCCGCCACTATCCTGTGATGATGTGGATGCCATACATCACATGCCTTCAAAACCAGATACGATTCCTGCTATTATGACAAAGCAAAAAACACGGGATCTGTGGTGGGCAAACAGGAAAACAATAGAAGATGGTGCAGTGCACGTGCTTGAAAACCTGACGAAAAGGAACCGCGAACTGTTGAAACACGCAAAGGAATGGGCAAAACAACATAACTTCAAATATGTCTTGCACCGAAATGGCAAAATGCTGGTGAGGAAATTTGACGGCTTGTCAGCGATAGTCATCTCAAAGGAAAATAAACTTGATGAACTACTTAGGGGCCAGGGTGAGTAATGCACCTTGCGCACCCTAAATGAACCCGCCTCCTTCCCTTTTCAGCCAAACAAAGCCTCAATTCTTCATGCCACCTACTCTAAACCCTGCATGTGCTCAGAAAAAGAAAAGCATATCCATCTTTCACGTTAATGCACAATCATTACGTAACAAAGGTGACGAGTTTGAATCATTCCTTTCTGCACCTAATTTTCGTTTCAACATAGTGATGGTGACTGAAACATGGTATCAAAGCAGTGACGAAGCTTTAGAATTGTCAAACTATAACACGTATGTGCAAAATCGCGTTGATAGACGAGGTGGGGGCGTTATGATAGCGATATACAGAAATATCAAATGCAGCATTCTTACCAATTTCATTGCAACTCACTTTGACTATGAAACACTCTCTTTACAAAGTGGTAAAAACACCTTTTCTGTATTGTACCGTCCTCCAAAAGGCAACTTCTTGAATTTTGCCTGCTTCCTTGACGAATACCTCCAATGGATCACAGAGAACAATCTTAACGCTTTCTTGGGGGGCGATATAAACATATATTTTCTTTCACATTCAGCTAATAAAGTAAAGGTAGAGTCAATACTGCAGTGCAACGGCTTTATTAAAGTCATAAATGTCCCTACGGGATTACAAGCAGCGACAGCAATGAATGTGTTTTTTACTAACTCCTCAGCTGATGGTATGACTTCTGGAGTAATAAATGGCCACATAAGTGACCCTCTTCCAATATACATGCTTATTGATAGTGTCTCCTGTCCTAAAAATCGTATGTTCCCATTTACTACCTTTCGACGAATTAATCATGACACAATGAATCACTTTAGGGCAGTATTATCAAATGTTAACTGGAATATTGTGCGAAGCAAAGAGGACTCAGAAGAGGCTTACAATACTTTTATTGCCATATTTAAATCTATTTACGAACAATGTTTTCCTCTTGCAACATCTAAAAAACCCCGCAGAGCTCGCAAATCATGGATAAATGCTGAATGCCTCAAGATGATAAAAACAAAAACAGACCTGTACAATCGCTTTATCCTAACCAGGTGAGGATGATCTTGTACAACTCAAAGCATACCGCAACAAAGTTACGTCTTTTATTCATCAGGCGAAAAAAGAATACATGGAAAAACTATTCAACCAAGATTTATTAAAAAGGAGCGATCTTGCGTGGCAAAACATAAATCGAGTTTTAAATCGAGTTACAACTGCTACTAGTGCACTTGAAATGTCAGTGAACAATGAAAGAGTGAGTGGGAAACAACTAGCCGATGAGTTCAATAATTACTTTGTGTCTCAGGCAGTTTCTGGGAATAACAGTTCTAATAACGGGAAGGGCCTTGACTCGCGGGTTGTTTCCAGTGCATTCTTGTCTCCAACCAGTGCTAACGAAATCGAAAATTGTATCCTGGCTTTACGAAACAGCAAGTCGCCTGATATCGACGACCTCAAAACTTACCCAGTCAAACATGTAACTGATGTAATCAGTCCAGTGTTGGAATGTATTTTTAACTGCTGTACTGAACATGCAGTATTCCCTAAAAGAATGCAGTTTGCCAGAGTCACAGTCATTTACAAAAATGGAGACCGGAATAATCTGTCAAATTATCGTCCCATATCTATTTTACCTATTTTCTCAAAGTGTTTTGAAAAGATTTTGTTCACACAAATATTACGTTTTTGTGATAAATACAGCATAATAACGCCGAGTCAGCATGGTTTTAGAAAGAATTTTTCAACAGAAACTCCATTGCTAAAACAATAAGAGCTAATTTTAGAGTCTTTTGAGCACAAACTTTTAACTCTTGGCATATTCGTTGATTTTTTGAAAGCATTTGATTGCATAAATCACAAAATAATGTTGGCTAAACTCAAACACTACGGTTTCCGCGGACAGTTTCTTCATATATTATAGCCCTATTTAGGTTCTCGATCACAACAAGTAAAAATAAACAATGACTTATCAGATGTCAAGCACGTGGTTTCTGGTGTTCCGCAAGGTAGTATCTTGGGACCGTTGCTGTTTTTTCTTTACGTCAATGACGTTGTCCGTATCAGTAATTTACCAACTTTTGTGATTTATGCTGACGACATCAGTTTATTTTTCAAAGCTGCCCAATTGGTAGATCTTGAGAAACAAGCCTCAAAATGCCTACAGTCGCTTCTAGAATGGACTCAAAATAATTTTTAAACATAAACACTGAAAAAAACCAAAGCTGTGCTGTTTAGGCCTTGAAACAAGTTGACAAATATGCCATCACTCTGTTTAAAGATTGGTGCGTCACGCATCCAAACGGTCTCGGCGGTAAAAAGCTTGGGCGTTATTTTCAACGAGAATTTGAGTTGGAATGATCATGTTGATATGGTGGTGAATAAGCTGTCAAAGGTTGTCGGTCTCTTGGGTCGATTGAAATATTTTATGCCGAAGCGTATTAAGGAAATATTGTATAATGCTTTGTTTTCTTTTGTTAAGTATTGCTTTTTGGTGTGGGCTACAACGACGTTTACTAATATTACCCGCTTATACCTCCTTCAAAAGAAAGCCGTTCGAAATGTTAGAAATGCTCCCCGACTTGGACACACTGAACCAATTTTCAATGAACTTCGAATAATCCGCTTGCCACAGTTGTGCGGAGCTTTACTCTTGCGGCGGTATGAATTCGGTGTTCACAATAACAACTGCCTCGTGATAAAGTTGTCAGAATTGCAACGCAAAGAGTCAATATGCACTGCACGAACGACACCCAAATAGCTTGTACCTAAGATCCGAACAAATTATGGTTACCAAATGTTGAGCTACACTCTCCCGCATCACTTAAATAAACAGTCTGAACAAATGTATAGATAATTAAAAAAAGGTTGTTTTATGTTTGTTCTTGTTTCTAAAAGTATGCTATGTACCACTGCAATGCCTCTGTAGGGTGCGTCGGCCTCGTCAAGCCTTTTACTGGCTTTTTGCCGGCGCACTCAACATCCTCAAGAAGTTAAATAAACAATATTCTTATTCTTCTTCTTCTTTTCGAAAAACACGTGTCAACATCCAACCTACTTTTGGTGCCGACGCATCTTTCACCCGGTATTGTAGTTTTTCTTGCTGATGCCATTTTCATTTTACTTTAAAGGCCATGCGATCATACTCCTAGCCTTGCTTCTTTCTCCCTCACCCTCTTGCCTGGATTTTCTTCTTCCAAGCAAAAACGTATTTAAACCCCCGAATTTGATGATCGCGCTGCCCAGGCGAAGACAAGTCCCATTGTCGGATCATTGGCTCGCTTGCGAAATGAGGCACACTCTCAGCCCTTGTTTAGTGCGCTTTCATTCTGTGTAGCGATTTTCTTTCTCTCATTATACTCTGGTCTAAAGAAGAGAGAGACAGATCTAAAGGAAACGTCGGCCACAAATACTGTGTGAGAAATACAGCTGCAGAATACGCAGGCATCAAAGAAAGGCTACAGCCATTAAGAACGCTCTCTATATTATTAACAAAATCGCCACAATTAGTGATCCCGTTACACTAAACTTTGGCACTTTCACTCTGAATCCTGCAAAAATACGGCCGTTCAAAAAAGTTAAGTTAGTCAGCACTATTAGCAAAAACAGCCATTTTTAAATCCTAACCATTAAATGAGAACAATAGCCCCGTTCATTGCACAAATATCTAAAACAATACACATATGCGTTGCGCAAATTTTGAAAGTACTTTAGCGTAGAAAATTCAACACTATTCTCATATTCTTGGGTAGGATATTCTTAAGTTTTTATACCAATGTGATGACCTTAGAAGCGTATTTTGCTTACACTCATTCTTTCCGGTCATACCCCTGCATGTTACCACCTCGTACTGCAGATAGATGATTGCAGCCTACTTGCAGGAGAGATTTTCATTTGTCGAAGCCGCACTAAATAAATCGCTTTGTTTTGGTAGCACACGAGTATCTGGGACGTGAAATATGCAATAGGACAATAAGTGGCTATTGACTTCAAACTGAAAACAACACTGATTTATCTACGCCACACTAAATGTCATGACGCAAAATCATTTGAGATATGCTGCAAAAACATCAATTTAGGCCATTTTGACAATGCAGTGTTGTTACTAGAAGGTGTCGCCTGCCTACAAGTCAGACTTTGAAGTATGCTGCGCATTGTGCGTGGTGAAATGGAGAAAAAGGAGAGCACACATACAGCACCTACACATTTACTCATGAAGATGCGTGCAAGGAATCAGGTTTGCGAAGTGTATTGCGTAGCTTCAGTCAAAGGGATAAACCTTTTCTGGACACAGTGGGACCAATCTAATGACGTAGCTTCTGGCTTGTGTCACGTAACATACGATATGTTTGCAATTTTATGTCGTCAGTAACACATTAAGCACCCAAGAGAGTTACACAGGCACAACAGGTTGCTTGTACGCACAGTTTTTCCTAATTTCTTATAATAAATCGCATGGGCACAGGACAAAAAAAAAAAAAAAGAAAACGAACACTTACGTGTGCGTCTTTTTTCCTTTCATTGTCGCGTGCCCATGCTCTGTTGCATAAGATAATGCATAACGAACTCGCCCAAACTGCGTTCTACCACACATCTCTACTAATGCCTGACACATAACTATGTACGCATTTAAATATTGAATTTTCCCACAACCGCTCAGATATTTTATTGAAACCATTGCTCGCATAAATGCTGACGATTGGATTGCAATGAATAAAAAGCATTTTACCTCCGGTTGATCGCCTCGCAGTAGCTTTCGTTGTTCTGAAATCAGAGAAAATGAGTCAAGTAGATTAAAATACTTCTAAAGGGCACATTTTATAATGCACGTGTTTACCTTGTATTGACTAATCCAGCAATGGTCTTTGATATTCACCATGTAGACCAGTGGCAACTATTAAACTCCAGGCAAAGGCTGCATGATAAAGGAAAATCATCCCAAGGCTACCGATCTCATGACTGAGGTTATTAGTACAAAAACTATAGATGAAATCGGCCCGTCTTTAAAAGATTTTAAATTTTGTGTCCACATCCCCGATGAAAGCCAGGCGCAAGGGCAACGCTTCTTACCTACCTAAAAAATGGCTGTGGTTTAGCTCAGGGGAAACCTGCGCCCGTATTCCGAGTATGCGACGTTATCGAATGTGTCGCTATCTCACGTGACCTCGAGTCATCTTATTGGTCGAAACTCCGGAGCCGGGTGTTGCCACCCCTACCGGTTCCGTAGTGGCAATACCCGGTTTCGGCGTTTCCACCAATCAGATGACTCGAAGTCACATGAGATAGCGACAGTTTCAATAACGACGCAAATCGTAATACGGGCACTAGTGTGAAACAATAGCTAAAAAATGGCAACACATTGTAAAGCTCGAATCGATGTAAGTTCTACTTCGGTCTTTTTTATTGCTTTCGTTGTTGACACGAAAGCGGCGGCTGCAATCTGTGCTGCTCTTCACTCATGCCTAGAAGCATCGTCGCGGCGGCGTTTCGCAAGAAGCTTGTCACGTTGTTTCAGCATTTCCGCCTCTCTTTTCCCTTCAACCCCTTATCTTCTCCTCTGCAAACTTCTACCTCGCAAATAAAACTCCTCCGAATCGTCAGCGGCAGCCAACTGGCGATCTTAATGAGCGCGACTGCTTAGTTGCTCTTCATCCAAGTCCGTGGCTCGGATGCGGGTGAGGCGAGCGGCGCGCCTCTATATACTCGAGATTTGCCTCAGCGATCATGTGTCTCGGCACGAAGCTGCTCACGCGTTAAGCTACTTCCCATGTCAGTTGACCTTTGACCTTGACATTGATATTTGTGACAAACTTAGCTGCCCAAAGTGGTTTTGGCTTAAGTTCCAGCTTGACCTCGAAGCTGTTTAACGTTCATCGGAAAAACCCGGTGACCTTGTGTTTAACTCGCGCATTGTAGATCTCGGTTCAAAATCTTGCTTTTCCCTTGAACTACCACGGCCTCATGGTTACAGATCTTGGCTCTAGATTTTGCTGCGCCTAGCTAGCGTTACTTTAAAGTGTAGTTGGGAAATAAATATTAAACTGATAACAGGAGTGATGGCTGAAAAAGATTGAATATGCTGTCTGATCTGTAATGAAATAGATCTTATAGCATTATCTGATTAGAAGATTTATAGGCTCAGCCGACATTTACCGGAGATACCATTCGCTCTTCACACATTGTGTACAGAACCATGGCTACCTTGCTAGAGGGGATTTCAAAGTGAGGGGTTCAATCGTTTGCACAAAGCACAGGGAATACAATGACAACAGCGCCCTTCATGCTTAAGCTGTTGGCCCCATTCACTGAACAAATTAATGCATTAGGTAGCATCGCTACCAAGGAGAGAAAATGCGACCAATGTACAAGCGGTATTAAGCGTAGAACAGGGCATGGATTGAAATATAAAAGGAATTCGCGGTATCTCGTAGGATTCTGATTTTGATTGATTGGTTTGTAATGGCTAAACATGTAACTGCAGGGGAATCGGTAATAGGTGCATGGAACTTGATGGTAAGGGCAGGGGTCGCGCACATAAAGGCTTGGTGTTTGGAGTGGTATGTGCCTGACACCTCAAGCATTATTTCAGGAGAATGGTGTGGTAAGGTCGCAGAATTTGCGCGTGGAGCCAAGGGGCGTAGGTTTAAGTACATAAGGTGTATGTAGTCTCGCGACGGCTGCTTTTTTTCGGTCCATTGCACAGATAATGCCTGAAGCTTCGCCTGGGAGCGAAGGGGGGTGGGGCGTAATGTCATGGATTTTGAGTGGGAGAAAGGTACAGATTTAGTTGCATATCCAATGCGACTGCGTGAGAAAGACCGCTTAAGTTTGATTGTTTAAAGATGTACGACGGACACAAGAACTGTGGAATTCAGTCATGATAGGTCGCGATCGAAACAACTTGATAGAAGAGATTAGATTTGGGCGAAATGTGGTAACCTTCTGAAGACTACACCAGGGAGAGACTGTTTTCATGATGTAAAAAATAACACAAAAATCACAAGGACAGAAAGGGCGACTGATTTACCGTAATGATTGCCTCTCAGCTTGTATATAGGTACGCCGTCTTAATAACGTGCAGGGAATGCTTGAATCGATTAGTTGTGCAGACGGATTTGGCGTCAAGGCCTTCTTGATATTTTCGGCTTCTTTCCTGAACTTCGTCACAGTATTGGGCAGCTGGCGAAGAGTACCACCAAAGAGCTGGTCTTTTACACTGTGCATCAGGAAGCTCATTTTGTTCACTTCTGTCAGGTCAGAATCATTGCGTCCAAAGAACGCTTGATCTCTTCAACGTAAGCCAGGACGGACGTACTCGAGGTTTAACATGTGGAACCCGAGGGTTCGGCTGTATTCATTGGACATACCTGTTTAAGCATCTAACGCCACAAATTATGTCTCGTGGACACTAGGAGTAAAGAAAGAAAGAACCGACTATCTTCCTGCATGGTATAAACAAAGTAATAAGCTGCATTCCACCAGCTGTCACCAGGAACAAATAATGTTTACAAAGTTTCGAGGCAATATAAAAGGCCTGTGCCGTTCAATGCGCATAATGCGGCCAATTCTGATAATGGATGTGAGTATTCGTGCCCCTCATTTGGACAGTTGTCTATGCCGGCTTGAATAGGACCATGAATTTCGATATTTTGCTGTGCGGAGCAGTGAGCTCTCAATTTCAAACAAAAAATATTCATACTTCGGTAATTCAGTTGAGCAGTTATCTCTGAAGAAAAGAGTGCGCTCACAAATACACCCCTGTTCCCATTTAAAGAGAGCTGCGATTGCCGTGGAAGAAAAATATGGCAAAAATATTAAGGTTCTTCCCTAGGAATTAACGCACGCAGATTTCGCTTTAGTGAATGCTTGAGAAGGGTATGGTTGCTTGCAGTTTCTAAGAATCCAATATACTAAATTCATTTCCAGAAAACCCACCTATATACCTTCGTTATATTAACGACAATCTCGTGATATGGCAGCATGTATTCTTTCACTCATGAGGAAAGTATAGAACAGTTGCATCTTACCTGTACTTACTTACCTATGAGGCTGAAACGTGGAAGCTAACAAAGAGGCTTCTGCTTAAGTGGAGGACAACGCAGAAGGCTGAAGAAAAATGCTAGGAATAACGTTAAGAGATAGGAAACGTGCAGAGTGGGTCAGAGAAATAACTCAAGGTACTGACATCTAATGGAAATCAAGAAGAAGAAATGGGCATGGGCAGTATATGTAACGCGAAGAAAGGATAACCGATGGTCGCTTAGGGCAATAAACTGGATTCCAAGGGAAGGAAAGAGTAGCAGTGGGCGGCAGAAAGTTTGGAGGGTGGATGAGGTTAAAAAGCTCGCAGGGGTGAAGTGGATGCAGTTTATACAGGCCCGGGTTAATTGGAGGAATATTGGAGAGGCCTTCGCCTTGCAGTGGGTATAGTCAGGCTGAGGATGATGATGATGACGGCAGCATGGATCAGAATGACGCAATTCGTTCGTCTCGCATCATATAAATCATCAGAGCAGCATTAAATTCACTTGTCAGTCGTCGAAATTAAAATTCGACTTTTTCAAAACCATGGTGTCAGTGGAAAATGAAAAGCTTAAAACTTCCTTTTACGGAAAGCCAGCTTATAATCAACTATACCTCGATGTTACCAGTCATTATCCTTGACAATGTAAGCAAGGAATCTTTGTAGGACAGGCGATACGGCTTAGAAGAATAATTAGATGACAATGAATATCTAAGCGTAATAGAACCATTGAGAGCAAAACTAATTCAAAAGAAATATCCCTTCAACTCCGTTAATATGGCCTTAGAAAAAAGCAAGCACTTTAAATTGCAACGATGAGTTCACGAAACGGCTAAAGACTAACACAGACGCAAGCCTTCTTTTGTAATAAATACTTCAATGCCCTTCAAATTAAAAAAAAATTTCTGAGGAAATACCATTTCATGCAAAAGTGTAATGAGCGCCCGAAGAAAATATTCGTGTAGGCATCAAGGGTAACATACAAACGTAATGTCAGGATTTAAATTTGCAAGGGACAGAATATATAGAGCGCATATCTAATTCGTAAATTTAGAACATTCAAACCAGCAGCAACAAATATCTCTAGAGGAAAGTTAGAACCTTATAAATATAATCCCTGTGCACCTTGACTAGTCCGGAAAACAATCCCATATTGAGTTAATTCTGCGGTTTGTTCACAGCACATGTACACGCTATCCCCCTCCGCAATATCATAAGCTGCACGTGTTTCTTCAAACACGATTCTTTCTTATCACTTCCTACTTTGGTTGGCCGTTGAAACTTTTTTTTGTTTTCTGACATGGCAGCTGTGGTTCACTGCCTGTTATTAATTTGTTTCGTTGTCCTTGTCCCCTCTTTGCGAAAGCTTGTCAAATTGTTCCCCTGCAGATGTATCCTTTATCAGGATCCTTTGGAATGCCTGTACCTTTTCAATAAAAGTGTGTCTTCCCCGAACTTGCTGTCTGTGCTGACTAATTATCCACGCCGTATTGTAGTTTTTCTTGCTGCTGCCGCTTTTTATTTCTTTATGCCAAAGAATCACTGGTTCCAGGCTGAGAAATACATACTGAAGACGCATTGTTTTCACTCCTTAACCTACTTTCTTCTAGTCCGGTCTTCCATGCAGTCATATTTTCAGAGGCGCTGGTTTCGAGCCTTGAAGCGTATCCGGCAGAAGTCATTCTCGCTTTCTATTTTTATTCTAGCCGTAACATTTCAAAGCATTATAAAATAATGAGAGGTGTCAGATACAAATCATGTAGAATAGCAGCAGGACCACTGCATCTCATGACCTTTCTCCATTGTGCACTCTATTAAATCGGGCATATTCCTCCTGAAGGCGAGGACTACAGCTAAAAGGCTGATTATCAGGAAACTTTGTGTATAAATTATATGACCCAAAACAGTGAAAATCTTGTGCTGTTTCAAATTTGGCGGATATGTTCTTGTGGTACACAATCTTAGTTATGCAAAGGCATGAATGGTATACCATCAGGTATATTTGGCAGATTATCAGCTCCTAGGCCAGATCTTCCAGAGAAATAAGTCCCAGCTCACAAGAAAAATATTGTCTATGATTTTAATTTTATGAGAAATCAAGCAGTTCATCATGACATGAAGAAGCATTCTTAATTGTTTGATTTGTGTGGTTTGTGGGGTTTAAAGTCCCGAAGTGACTCAGGCTGTGAGATTCCGTCATGAGGGCTCCTCAAATTTCGACCACCAGTGGTTCTTTAACGGGCAATATTTAAGGTCAAAGCCTTACTATCCCCAGTGGGAAAAATGCATCTGGTGGCAACGTTCTACAATATTCGAAGAAGATATCGTCTTTACGCAGTCGGCCGGCCCAGCAAGGTGGGGAGGGGAGAGGCTGAAGTGTCATGCATGAGTTATTGCTTGTAACATGTCTCGGTGGTCTGAAGCGGGACGCCTAGCAGGTAAACCCATCTCACGCCGGCGAATGTCAGAGAGAGGTTGTCAGAGGGGCCACGAATCACTCTGTGGTGCCAGTTGTCTGTAGATGGATAGGTGCACAGGTGATAATGAACCGAATGATCCACATGGCAGCCATCGCAAATGCTACGACACCGGCGAGCCAGAGCAACGGCGTAGAGAAGCGCACGACCACCAGAATGCTGCAAGACGCGTGATGAGAGAGCCACGCTGGCTGCTAACCAAGCGATTGCAGCGAGAATTGTCGATTATTAGCGGTCTTGTTTGCAAGAGATATTGTTACGTGGCGGCCAGCCGGTGAACACAGGAGAAAGAGAACGCAGAGATGATGTTCAATGACAGCGAGATTACGTTTAATGAACTGTTGGGGAGCCTAGCGCGAGAGCTCCTGCCCACGCCACTAACCGCTTCTTCCTCCTTGCGCGTTCGTAACATGACCCGGGGCCACCGAGCGATCGTCCTGATCGTGGACGAGGACGTTTGCTCCATGGCATGATGATGGGCCCGTCTGGATGCTTGAAGAAGAAGAGCAAGAAAGAATAGAACGGCTTGCCGGCACAATGATTCCCGATGAAGCTTGGTCCAGGACACTATCGGGCCACACGTTTCCACGACTCGATGGCGGAGGCCAGGGCACGCACCGCATGGCATGGGCAGGGTCATGTGTTCATGTGTGGCGGCGTCTTGTGCTGGTGGGGTCTCAGGTAGGCAAATTGGGTCAGTACGTTCACATGGTCATCGGCTCTCTCGCTGTGTCTTATGGTCGTATGAGTGACGTCTCGGGTCAGTCTCCTTCGTCGTGTAATGTGGTCGGGGCGGGGGAACGGTGCGGAGGAACGGCAAGGTCTTGCTGGATCTGGCAGGCTGGGGAACAGACATGCGATTGTCTCCTAACCTTCAGCCGACGGGGCAAGAAGTCGCAGGGCGCCGAAGTTCCGGACCGGGATGAGGGAGTGATGATGAAGTGCCCAGAACCTCCAACCAAATGTTACGTGGCGGTCAGCCGGTGAAAACAGGAGAAAGAACGGAGAGATTATGTTCAACGACAGCGAGATGACGTTTAATGAATTGTTGGCGTGCCTAGCGCGAGCGCTCCTGCCCGCGCCACTGCCCGCTTCTTCCTCCTTGCGCGTCCGTAAAAATACGAATATACTAATAGCAGTTTCATGAAAAAATATTACATTTCAATACATATGAAAACGCATTCCAGCCAGAAAAAGTAGCAATGTGGCGTTTTTACACGAAGCAACTCCTAATTGAGTCAACGGATCTTTTTTTATTTCACGCTGGTCTAATTGGTTATGTACCGCCTTGTAATTATGATAAGAATACTGGTTACTGGAATGTTTCGCATTATAGTTGCTTGTGAACTGCGACTTTGCTTTTCAGATATATGTTTATGAACCGTCCATATGACATCGTCCTATAACGATTGCTCTCTTAAGCACAGTAAACTTTTCGTATGGCGATTAGCTTGAGACACTGATCTCCTGCGTCTGTAATAAGTATCGTTGTTTGCTCATGTATTTCGACATGTAATATTTTCTCTATGTATCCGCTCGATGTACAACCACACAGCATATGGTTTAAGTCTACACGGTCACTGCACCGTTCACACACATGTTGTCCGTCGTAGTCTGGGTCGATGTGCTTCATGCGCCAGGGGTTGGGGTATGAGTTCGTTTGGAGCAAGCTTAACGTGACTGATTGGCTGCGGGTTAATTTCTTATCCGGGAGGGGAAATGCTCGTCTGCCTAGATAAAAGTGCTTAGTGAGCTCGTTGAACGTGAATAATTGTTCTCTGTACTCGATATGTGGAGTAGCAGGGGAAACCGGAGGGACGCGGTCGATGAGTCCTCGCGCCGCCTCGTGTGCGATCTCATTGAGATTCCGCAGGCCGCCCCCTAAGCTGCCCATGTGTGCCGGGAACCATACGATGGAGTGATCGGTGATGACTTTAAAACCTGCTTTAGAAATAGCATTCATGCGACATCGAGCCAACGTTCATTCCTATCATGTTCTCATCTCGAAGTCCTGCCTCGTTTTTGAGCTAAAGCAGCACAGCTTAGCTCAATACATTTTTTGTATTTCCTAAAAAGCAGAAATGAATCAATCAACTTTGGCTTTCTTCTCAATACAAAGGAACGCGAAGTAGAATGCCTCGTCTGTTCATCAAGCCAAAAAAAAAAGTAAGAAAAGCTCATTCTGTTAGCGCTCTCCTACAGACCAAAACTGTAGTGCTGTTTCTGGAGAGCGATAGATGAGCGATATTTTGGACAAGTGCTAAAGGCGGTAATGCTTGCGTTATTCACGACATGCAGGAGATAAAACGAATCTAAAGAGATGTGGCGAGCCTATCCTGCTGCGTCTAGCCTTTTAGAGTATCCCGTCTAGTCGTTGCTTTCTTTGCATTGACAGAGTTTTTATGTAGTATTCCTTTCTTGGAGACAATGTGGAGAAAGTATTGGTACTTTTATCGCTGGGCCACTAAAATGTATGTGAAAGGGGTGAAATATTTAGCCTTTGAGGTGCCTAAACTTAATAACTTAAAAGTTAATAAAAATTAGACTTAAAGGTTAATAAACGAACAGCGTTATCGAAGGATAACGATGACGGCTTGTTTGCAGGCTATCATAGAAAACTGTAGACTTCCTTTGCACTTTTAATGTAGTCCATTAAACCTTTTTGTCACTGAACCTGGGACATCGGCTCATGGCGGCATTTAATGATAGGTTCTCCGTTATATTTCTGAGGCCTGCCTGAGTCAACGTTAGATATGCAGCCTTTGTCAATCGTTTAGAGCCCAGAGGGTTTGCTTTTAAGCCGTAGAATTTGACTTCGCTAACAGCCGTGGAAATCCTAGCCATTAAAGAGGGTAGGACGAAACATCTTGTCTTCACCATGTTTGGAAACCTGGGAATGCATTGCGAGCCACATACTATGGTCAGGAATAGACCCTGCGGGCTCTAAACTTTTGACAGAGGGTGTACATCATCTTATAAAAACGTTTTAAATATATGAGAGGGTTTAATACACACTTATTGTTTCGCTCGCATGCGGTTCGCGCTTCTATGAGTATGTTATCACCTAATGGTTTCTGCAATCTTATAAAGCAAAAATTCCAGAGGGCACTATGGACAATTCACAAAAGTAGAAACGCACAGTATCTGTCGCACTTAATCTATGGACACCTGAACAGTGCCGTGAGCGATGGGAAAAAATTGAAGTTGGTTTGGTTTGGTTTGTGGGGTTTAACGTCCGAAAGCGACTCAGGCTATGAGTGACACCGTAGTGGAGAACTCCGGAAATCTCGACCACCTGGGATTCTTTAACGTGCATTGACATAGCACAGCACACGGGTGCCCTGCTTTCGGGATTTGATCCCGCACTCTTGGGAACAGTAGTCGAGCGCCGTAACCACTGCGCCACCCCTGCGGGTAGAAAAACTAGAGTGAAAGTAAAAACAGGGATAGAGGTGCCATAGTGGAAGGAAACGTAGACGTTTGGACCACCTGGAGATCTTTAAAGATGATGTGCCATAGTGGAGGGCAGCGAACTAATTTTGACCACCTAGGGATCTTTAACGTGCACTAACATCGCACAGCGCATGGACGCCTCTTCGTTTCGCTCCATCGAAGCGCAACCGCAGGCAGGCCGGACCGAGTCTGCGAAATAATAATGACTACTCGAACTTATGTAATATAACCGAGTACGAATAATAATAATAATAATTACTCGGACTCAGTACCTTAAGTTTTGAGGAAAGTAAGGTGAAGTATAGCTCGGGTGACAGCATGGAATCGGGGAAGCCACATTTATTTCTGTCAAGGTCACTTCAGGGTCAAATTTAGTGCCCCGAAAAACAGGCTCTACCTAGTGCAGTAAACATTTAGCTTCAATTGTAAATTAGTTTATTCTGTCAAGGTCACTTGAAGGGAAAGACCTCAGTGGCTCTGCCGGCTCCAATAGCGAACGTAGTGAAGCTTTCGCTGCAAACTCGTTTCGCGAGCCGTGAGATATTTTCTAAAGCCCGATAAAGCAACACTCATTACACATCACAAAACGAATCAGTCACACAGTCACTGCTAAAATAAGCCGCCGCGAAGAGCTGATTCTGTGGAGCAGGAAAGCATCTGATGGTTTCGCATGCGCAGGGCATGAAAGCGGATACTGCCTGGAACGCCGGTGAACTCTGATGCGTTGCGTTGGTGGTTGCGTTCAAGGCAACGCTCTGTCGTCCACAGCAGAAGCAATCGCTTCACATTCGTTAGCAGTGTCAAACCTCTAAGGAAGGAAGGAAGAACTTTATTTAGCCCTATGTAATTTGGCCGGCTTTTGGGACGTCTTCAGAGATGTCTGCTTTTTGCCTCCTCAAGTCTTCTCCGTCGACCTCGTCCACATCTACACAATGCTCGGTTGCCCTCAATCCAAGGCTCCGCTGGCTACTGCTACCCATTGCGCTCGCTTTACAAGACCTTGCTGGTCTTCGCAGCGGTCGCTGAACAGCAGAGTCTCCCAATGCTCAGCACTCGGGTCTCGCATTTTGGGGACCACGTCTATGGTTTGACAGGCCCATGTGGTGTGATATAGTGTGGGTTGCTTCCATTGAGCCTCCTTGGGAAGCGGATCCACTTGTGCACAACATTACACACGATAACGTGCACGACGCGTGAACGCAGGCACTGGCGGATGGTTGCGTCTCTCCAATTGCTCCATCACTGCGAATCGATAGAATTCATCGCTGAAAACAAAATGCCACGCGCACACCTACTGCTCCATCGGAGTGGTTTCGCGAACGCTACAGAGCTTTTCAGCTAGTTAACCACACTCTCGTTGCAGTTACCTTGCTGAGACAAAAAATGTTGCTGGTGGTTTACCTACAGTTAAACCTGCTATGCGCTCTGAAGCTTCATTCGCCTACCTCTCTTGTCATCAATACTGCAGCAATGGCGTTTCGCGTTGCGCGTTCCGATCGATATTTATTATTTAATTGAGCATGCTGTAGGCCCAGTGAAGGGCTCTGGCAAGAAGAGGAACAATTGCAGAACAAAGTGCAAAACATAAAGTAAAAGAACTTGAACAAAAGTTTAGACAAGTACAAAGCAAGATGCAGAAAAACAGCAAGTCAGAAAAACGGCCTTTTCAAAAGTATGAATGTCAAGAAGTAATAATAACGGTATCTTATTCCATTCGGTTATGGTGCGCGGTTAAAAGATTTTGAAGATGTTAGTTCGGGCAATGTAAGGTGTTAATGATACTGTGTGTGTATTTCTCGTTTGCCTAGACTTTGCCGGTATAAGATACATATCCGAAGCCATTGATAAGTTATTACTTTTTAATAGAAAGAGAAATTTTAGCCTTTGTATTACGCACCGAGATTTAAGGGATTGTATGCTATTTTGAATCATTAGGGTAGATGGTGAGTCAGTGGTGCGATATTTAGAAAATTTAAATCGAGCTGCCTTGCATTGATTTCTCTCCAGATCATTAATGTTGGTTTTTGTGTGATAATCGCAAACAGTGCATGCGTACTGAAGTTTATGTCTAATCATGGTCTATATGCCAACTGTTTGACGTTTGCAAGAAGCTTGTTTTAACCTATGTTTAAAAAACAAAAGTTACGAAAGGAAGACGAACAAACGGTGTTTATATATTCATTTCAGCTGGGGTTATTAGTTCGTGTTACACCCATGGTATTTGTATTCTTTGAATTCTCAAATATTCTGGGTGGGCAGACTACATGAACAAGAATGACTGTTTTTGTGAATGATCCGCATAAATACTATCTTGTCAGCATTTAGTTTCATTCCCCAATTATTACACCATCCGCTAATAGTATGTAGATTGGAGTTCATTAAAATCTTGTTGACTGGAACGTTATTTTATTAAAAGGAAGACAATAATCATCAAAAAACTTAATTTGAACATGTGAGTAATGATGTCGGTAATGTCATTGATATAGATAAGAAACAGTAGTGGCCCAAGGACACTGTGCTGCGTGATATCGAAGGTTTTGGAAGTTGGTTGGAACAGTGACTATAGGTACTGACATATTGAAATCGGTCAGATAAATCAGCTGAAACCCAGTTAATAATAAATGAAAGGAGACCAATAGTTTCAAGCTCGTGGATAAGTTTACTCAGCGGAAATAAATCAGAGGCTTTAATAAAATCTAGAATTATGACGTCTACTGGGCCGGAATGGTCAAGAACCTGTGTAAAATTGTGACCGACGGGTGTGAGCTAGGTGACCGTACAAAAGCCTTTCCTATAACCATGATGAAAAGGCGATAATATGTTATTGTCGTCAAGACCGCTTTTTATGTAATTAGCTATATTATGTTCAAGAAGTTTGCAACATGATGAGTTCAACAATATTAGGAATTATTTGCTAAATAATGCAACATCACCAAATTTCTTATGTATGGGTACAACACGGGCCAGCCTCCAATCGAATGGTAGACTTAAAGACAAAAGAGAACCACAAAAAATGATCTTAAGCAACTGAGAAATCATTCCAGCATAACGATGTCACAGTGAATTAGCTATATATTAACAATGGATTAGGTATACGTCAGGGCCAAGACGTGCTATTGCGTTAGTATTCAATAGCATTACCCGGTTGTGACACAAGATCCTGTACAGGCTGGTGACAGGAATCAGGAGTTACAAAATCATCAGTAGATTTGGAAAACACAATATAAAAATGTAAATTAGGCTTTTCAGCAATTTCTGTCTTGGTGCTGAGCTGCGCACCCTCGTACCTAATAGAAAGTAGGGATTTCTTGGGTTTGCGGAGAAAATTTTTAAGATTCTGAAGGCCATTATGTATAAACTTGGGCAAATTGGTTTGAAAGTAATGTCGCTTAGCAGCCGCTGCTACTTTCTGCTTAATTTCGACGTTGCTGAGGGGACACAATCTATTCTTAAACGTTTGTCTTCTTTTTTGATGCAATATATCTCGCGTAACCCAGGGATTACATTTGCCAGTTATTTTTATTTTTCGCTGAGTACATTGATTGATACAATATGAGGTCATGTGTTTAAATTTAGACCACAGAACTGAAGGGTCACTTTCTTTAGAGCTGCTAAGACACAGATCTCAATAATATATAGTACGCTGTCATCCCTTGCACGCGAGAAATATTTTAGAACTGCGGGTTCGGACGGTAAGGCACGTTTATCATCAACAATATCGCAAGTAAAGTGGACCATCTTATGATCAGACAATCACTGATGGATCGAATCAGTAAATGTCTCGAGAGAACGGCTCGTAAAAATCAAGTCAAGAACGGAATTAGATTAACCATGAACACGTGTAGCTAGTCCTACTATTTGTTTTAAATTGTTACACAACATAATGTCAATCAAATGGCCAGAATGATGGTATGTTGTGAGACAGAAGACCGATCCCAAATAGTACCGGGAAAGTTAAAATAGGTAGTCACAAGTGTGACTTCAGTTATATCGTGACATCAATCCATATGCCCACGTCATAGTTATAGCTTTCACCTATGACGACCTATGTTACCACGGGGTGTGTCACCTAGCGACCAACAATGTTTCGTGGTTTCACGTCTGGCTTACGTGAAGGTCATATTCCTGTGCACGGAGAATGGCTTTACACCGCGCATTGAAGCTATCGCGTCAAAAAAAATGGCGCCTGAACTGTTCTCTGCCTGTCGATGGAGTTTCGGTAGTTGCGGCCACCGCGTCGAACAGCAGCGCCAATTTTATTAAGGTGGAAGCCTTACCTGGCTGTTTAGAAAAACGTGTCCGCAAAACGTGGAAGCAAAATGTTGAACGAAAATATGAAAGCTAAATAATATGAGTCATTAGAGTTTAGTTATGAGTCAGTCAGATCAGAGATGCAATGTACATGTCTGTAGTCCATGACTATTGCAACTCAATATGATGACACTCAAAAGCGCTGTCATGATACTAGAACGGTCTGAGTAATGACACTCTAGAAGCTGCTCTAATGCAGATGATCTCTGCAGTGCTCTCAAAGTTTTTCCACGCGGACGGGGCTACTTGAAAGGATTCGATTTCATCGTCACCATAGTATGCAAGCGCTTCGTTATTGACTTGCATGTGACATCTCGTGATGTCGTACAGTGGAATCTTATATTGTAATTTCGGCGAACAGCCGCGGATAGGACGACGGCATGAAGTCGTTTTTTGATAGAGTAGAATGGGTTATATTATTCCACCCTTCTTCTCCGCTTTTAAACGTAAGTGATTCCTCCCTGTCGTATCCCGCTTCATATCCGAGCTTCCGTGCATGGCTTTTTCTAATCGTGTATGAATAATACCTGCTTGCAATTATATTAACTAAGACATGTTCATCAAGTGCTCATTAAGACGCCTTCACAAAAAAAATATCTAGGTCGACATACCATTGGTAGATGCGCTTTTTGCGTGCTCATCTGTCTTGTGACACTGGCCGACGCCGACAGCGCGACTAAGGTCGAACCCCCCTCGGCCGATTTATTTCTTACACTATGACGAAAGATTACTCACTATCCTCACTGAAGAATAGCGTCGCCGTTTTCACCCCGTTCCATACCCAGCTGCCCCACGTTTCTGCTGCAGACGTTGGGGCTGGTCATGCAGATAGTTGCAATTTATTCAAATATTTATTTAGCGCATTCGCTAAATTAATGCTTCAAGGCAATAAAATGCGTATTGACATTTCCCGTGTGAGCGAAAATATTTGCGAGAATGTGATGATTGCGACGACTACATGTGATCGCTGGTGCTGTTTACATTTGGTGCAGACACATACTGCTAGCTTGCATGACCAAAATCTCGTGCTTTGATCTACTTCGCTACCGTGCCTTCTCGCGCTGTAGTTGAAGAATTACACAGTAGGTGACAACTCCCCAATAAGCGTCGATGTACGACACAATGTATGAGGGACGTATTGTGGTTGTTGACATGTACTCACAAGACCGGCGCTTCCCACTAACTTCATTCGCTTAAATTTCTTCGATGTGATCTTACCCCGCCGGGGTGGCGCAGTGCTTACTGGGCTCGACTACTGTTCCCAAGGACGTGGGATTGAATCCCGGCCTCCGCGGCAGCTTTTCGATGGAGGCGAAAAGCAAGGCGCCCGTGTGCGGTGCGGTGCGATGTCAGTGCACGTTAAAGAACTCCGGTGGTCGAAATTTCCGGAGTCCTCCACTATAGCGTCTCTCATAGCCTGAGTTGCTTTGGGACGTTAAACCCCACAAACCCAACCAAACCAACCATCTTCGATGTGATCAATAATTGACTCCGAATAGCGTTATGCAGAAAAATGTTAGGCTAGCGTTTTAATGAATTTAAACAGCTTAATTTGTTTGGCCACAAGTGACACTGATGGCTGCTACAGCCGGCACACCGGATCTTACTGCTTTATGATGACGCGTGTGCTAAAGGTAGAAGAAGAAAGACAGCAACCAGTAGAGGATACAGAAGTGTAGGCCTGTTACTGGTGCTCTCGTTGCCTCGTCCAAGCCCTCTCGGTGCCTTCTTTCAGGCGCTGCAGTAGCTCTTCTGTGTAACAACTGTTACATATCTGGTGGAGGTACGGGGTGTGCTTCCCGGCGCGTACGCCTATGAGATAAAACACGGATCTCACATCAATTCATCAGCGCCTAAGCAACCGCCTTCGTGGTGCGTCAATTGAATTCGGGCTTCTTGTCATATCGACAAATACGACTCCGCACCGACCGACGCTCCCACTGGAAATGAACAGATAGAAGGTTCCCAGCGCCCTTCTTCTACCACACACCGCGAACACCACCATCTTTCCACGGCGACGAGTGCGAAGGTGAGGAAGACTGGCTGCACACGTTCGAGTGGGTCGCCTGATACAATGGCTGGAGGGACGATCGTAATCTCCACTACGCAGACTTTACGCTCGAGGACTTTACTAGGAGTTGGTGCGAGAGCCACGAAAACACCCTGTTCACCTGCAAACATTTCGCCCAAATCTCCTGGCTATAATCCCTGAAGCAAGTCGCCGAGGAAAAGCTGAAGCTGCGCTTCACTCCCGTCATCAGCGAACGAAAGAAAGCGTCTACATGTATGTGGGGGACATGACGCGCCTCTTCACTCATGCCGAGCCTTTCATGGAGAAGGAGAAGCAGCTTCGCCACATCATGCATTGGGTCAAGCAGGAGCTTTTCGGCAGTCTTGTGTGAAGTCCACTGCATACAGTTGCAGAACTTAGCACTGAGGCGACCACCATGGAGACACCGCTCCTGCAACGAGCCTGACAATACAAACGGGATGCAAGCACACTTAGGTTCACTATTTCTGCAGTACCGCTAGAAAGACATGTGGCTGTTTACCTGACTTGATAACGTGGATGTTCAGGGACGAATTACAAGCCCTCTAGCTGCCATCTACTGCGCCTTTCATTACAGCGCTGTCTGGAGTCATTTGGAATGAGGTATACCTAGCAGCGCAGCAGCAACAAGGCTCTGAAGTGCCTAGCCAGCTTGATATCAGGCCTACCTTAGGACAAATCATTTGTCCTCTGTCAGGCACCAGCACCAGGCTGCAGCGTCAATACGACGACTCAAAAAGTGCAGCAGCCTAGTTTTGCCAGTGTGTCTGCTCGGCCAGTCTATCATCGACCACAATAATGTGAAGTGTAGCGTGCACTGGATATTCGGCGCCTCTGCTACCACTGTGCTGAGGTGGATAATCTTTTCAGGAAGTGCGCGTACCGTTGAGTAGGTCTGCGTAGTTTTACGCCATACTACAATTGCCCACGGTACAGTGAACGTCCCCGCGATACTGAACCTCATCTGTGATCCCTTCTGAGCCCTGGGAGATACAACTCCTATGGCTCTCGATCGTCGTCCATCGCTGAGACACAAACTACCGTGAGGCGTTCTCTTAGGCCTCGCCGGGAAATCTAATTCCAGCGGTCTCCGGAGGTAAGGCCGCTGCCGTCGGGAAAATTGGAGATCCTCCGCCATCGATAGGCTGATATGATTTTTTGCAGGGACATACCCTGCCAGCATCCGGCCCGCTACTTCAGACTTGTGTTTGCCAATTGAGGGAACTGGCGTGATTGCTTTACTTGATACTGGTGCAGACTATTCAGGGGTTAGCCACGACCTCGCCCAGGAATTGATCAAAGGTTTGACGCTGTGGTTGATCTGTAGCATTTGCACGGCTAGATGCCATCTCATTACCACGGCCAGAAGACGCACAGCCCGCATCGGTATCCGCGGTTTCGTCTACGTCTGTTAATTTGTAATTTTGTGCGACTGTTCGAGGGATTTGAACCTGGACTTCGACTTTATGCAGGCGAATGCTGCTGTGATCGACCTACACGAAGAGCTAGTTACGTTTTCGACGAAGCAAGCCGTAGCGAATAATGATACAGAAGATCTAGGAAACAGCTCTCTGCATATTGTCAAGGAAGACGTAATGCTGCCACCATGGTCCAGTACGTGTGCTGGTATTAGTGAGGAACGACTCGTTTCAAGACTGGGCGGTATTGCGGACAGTCAACATTAGCTGTTGCTCCAGAAGAGAGTGGCTATCGCATGCGGTCTTGTCGAACTTAATGACATTTGTGCAAGTGTTTTCCTAACGCATTTCACCAATGAGATTCAGCACCTCACCAAGGAAACGGTTGTCGCGTTCCTCCAGGACGTGGATGGGTTCGCGAATCTTCGGGACCATTCCGCAGCATGCAATGCCCTTCACAAGGTTCATATCAACCCGGGCTTGTCATCTCATCAGAAGAACGTTATGAAGTTGCTGTTAGCTGATTTTAAAGGTTGCTCGCCATGTGCTCCAAGGTCGGCCGTACGCCCGTTTCCAAGCATTGCATCGTCACCGGGTTTGCCATTGCCATGCCATGTTTCGCCTAAAAATGTGACGCTATTATTTATTTATTTTATTCATTTATTTGTTTTTATTCTCAGGGTCACACAGGCATCTCAGAGGGAAGTGGGCAAAACTAAATACAGACAAAACAATGTAAAAAGCAGGCACATAAATAATAGATCCTATACATACAATATTAGCTATAAAATCGGCAATAATTGTATTAGCAAACCCAAAACTGCTAGTGCTTATCAATGCAAGCTAAAGCTTTGCAAAAGTTATTTGTATCAGCAGTAGTAGTAGTAGTATTTAACTTTATTCCGGAAAATGGGAAGGGGTTCAGTAACAGATAAAAATGCATTCGAAATATCTTTCTATTTTTTGGAAGTGCGGGGAACAAATGAGCGTAAGACAAAAGCTGTTTTGCATAAGGGGACGGCCACTTTTCAGGCATCATAAATGCGATGCAATATGTAATAGGGTCTCTGAAAAAAAAATACTGTATAAGACCGAATGATAATATTAGTGGAATAGGGTTAGCCGGCAAACCTTTCGTCGTGAAGCCAATGATGGAAGACTCAAAATAGTTTTCATTTCTATGATGCTTGCTCCTCAGTTATATTTAGAAAGAATGAAACGAGCAGTTATTCTGAACGCGTTCAAGTGCAGTAATTATTATACATGGGTAGGTTCCCAGACTGCTGCTGAGTATTCTAACTTCGGAAGTATTAAAGTTTTATAAAGGACTACTTTCAAAGTAGATGGTGCGCGGGAAAAATTACGTCGCAGATAAACTAGCGTTTTGTTAGCGTTGTTGGTAACGCAAGTCAACGAAATGCTTCCAGACGACGGTATATAGCCGTCAACAAGTGCGTGGCCGTCGCCGTTGGTCCTGGTGGAAACGAAAGACAAAATGTTAAGGCTTTGGGGTGATTATAGGAAGCTGAATAGCGTTACCAAAAAGGACGTATGCCCACTCCCCAGGATTGAAGATGCACTTGACCAACTCCGCGACGCCAGGTTCTTTTCTTCCTTTGATTTCAAAAGCGCATGTTGGCAAGAAGAGGTAATAAGCGAGTAATTATTGACATCCAAGTAAGCGAAACCATACGGGTACAAATAAAACATGTGCAGCATTCTCAGAAACTTCACCGTTAAAGAAAAATTCGTCCTGATCAGGGGATTGAACCAGTGACCATTGCCTTTCCGGGAAGTCGCTCAACCAACTGAGCTAACCAGGACGGTCAGCAGATGAGATGGTACGGCGAGAGCGAATTGATCCATAATCCGAAGTGGGAATTGTGTTGGTCTAATATTTAGGGGAATCCCTCAATGTGGAGTAGACTTGTAACAAGGAAATGACAACTCACTGACATCCACCTAAGCGCAGCCGTACAGCTGCAGATAGAGGTGTAGGAGCGAGACCGCGAGAAAACAGCCTTCGCGACACCGGATGGCCTGTTCGAATTTAAAGCGCTTCCGCTTGGGATTTGCGCCGCTCCGACCATGTTTCACTGCATGATAGATTCCGATATATTTGGTTTCAAATGAGAGTCATGGCTTGTGGACCAAGACGACGTGGTAATTTTTTCGTCTCGCTTCGGCCAACAATTCGACCGATTGCACATCGTCCTTCAAGCTCGGCAGTCTGCGCAACTATCCATCAAGATAGAGAAATGCCATTATTTTCTTTGAGGAGCTCCGGTTTTTAGGACATCTTGTCAGTGCACAAGGTGTTCTCTCAGATCGCGACAAAGTTTCTACCGTCTCCAGTTAGCCGCTCGCAACCGTGAAAAAAGCCCTCCTACGTTTTTTGAGCCTCCGCTCGCATTACGGACGCTTCCTTTAAGATTTATCGCGCCTAACTGAGCCATTGACTGCCTTGACTCGAGATGACACATTTTTTCATTGGCGAGAGCTCAGGACGAAGCATTCAAGGATCTCCGCTGCGCTTTCCAAAATCGACAAGTACGAACTCATTTTGACGAGAACGCAGACACATGTCCACGCTGAAGCCAGCAAGGTTGACCCCGGGGCGATCCTCTTACAGTGGCAACACGGTGCAGAACCAGTCATCGCCTACGCGAGCCGCATAATTTCTCGATCGAAAAGCAAGTATTCGACGACAGAAAAAGAATGTCTTGCTGTCATCTGGGCTCCGAATAAGTAAGAATTACACATCTACGGACGACCGTCTTGTGTTTTCAGCAATCACCGCTCGCTGTGCTGGCTAGACAGCATTAAAGACCCTTCTGGCCAGTTGGTCAGATGGAGCCTCCAGTTGCAGGAGTATTACGTGACGGTCGTTCTAACAAGTCGGGCCGACAGGACCAAGACGTGGACTGCTTACCATAAAGCGCCTTTAGAACCGGCTACGCAAAACATCACCGAAAATTGCCCTTTTCGTTGTGCCACTAGCTCTCCCATACGGCGCAGATAAATCGAACCGAAGCTGAGTTGGTGCCACTAAATGAGCACCTGGAGAATTTTAATGCTAGTTTACCGCGTGTGTTTCGCCATGGGCTGCAGTCCTTCATTCTGCGAGATGAAGTCTTCTATAAGCGCAACTTTGACAGCAACAAGGTTACCTTTCTCCTTCAGTGGGGCGATGTCTTCAACTTGTACCATCCCAGTTACACTCCAAAATTTTCTGTGCTTGTCATGATAAACCATCCACCGGCGACTTGGGGGTATGTCGTACGCTGGAAAAGATTCGGCTGAAGTATTATTGACCCAGTTCACTACTATCTGTTAGTAAATACGTAACAACATGTCACGATTGCCAATAGAGTACATCTCAACTGTCTGAGATTTATGAAACTAGTATCAGCGTCTTGATATGTATCCGCGTCCTGTGATAAAAGTAAATATCATCTATTAGATTGTTGCTACCAAACTGCCTTGAAGACCATTCGCATCCGCTAATTACGTTAGTTTACTCTTTAGGGCTACCGCAATAGCACACACGAATACTATGATCTACCTTCTTCTACTTGCCGTACACATGCAAAATTGAACACAAAGATGGCGCTACATTGGGACTTGTTGTAGAAGTTTTTGATACTTAGCGTAAAATACAGAAACTATAGAACATTATTTATTGACGGTTCTAAAACAGCATTTTATACAGATAATGGAATAGTATAGACAAAAAGGAAAGAGCGGTAAGGTTGCCTCAGTGTGCTTTCATTTTCACTGCGGAGTGTTATGCAGTCTCCGCAGAAATAGAAACAGCAATAAACACGAATGTGATGAACAGTATCATTTACGCCGATTCCTTTGGTATTGTCATCATTCTTTCCACTAGAAATGCAGCTACACCATTATTCGGCAATATCATACACAGCTTAACGACTACCACAACACGAAGACAAAGCATAAAATTCTGCTGGGTTCTGCAAGACGTCGGAATTAATGGAAACGAGAACGAAGATAAATGTGCTGCACAAGCAGAAAACCAGGTATACCGCAAATTATGAGCAAATGGCAGTAAAAATGGAACAATAAACTAGGAAATCAGCTACACTTAAAAAGTCATTATAGGAGACTGAAAGTCGTCCTCTCGTCAAGAACGCTACATTGAAGTAATTTTATATCGCCTGCGCTTCGGACACACACAACCCTTACACACGGCCTTATTCGTGCAAAACAGGAGACACCAGAATGTTTACTGTGTGGAGAAAAGATGACAATCATTCATATTTTACACTCATGCAAGAGACTGGACGAACTAAAGAAAAACTCTTTCCACTACTCTTCCATGGACACAGTTCTTTTCATCCCCGTCTTCTCTTAGAATAAGACTTACTTGTCAGTACTTCATTTGTTGTTTCCTTTTTGAAAGTAGCCAAACTTGAAAATAAGTTATAGTATTTTATAACAACCCTTTAGATGTATATCACATAGATAGCACACCAAATCTTGCGCTCGGTTATTGATGACGTCAGTAGCGTATGTGCCATTAAGCCCAAATCAAATCAAATAAACTAAACTGCTCATTTCAGGCTTTAGACTAGCCTTTCAACATGACGCTCACGCGTGGCGTGAGACCCCAA
This sequence comes from Amblyomma maculatum, assembly GCA_023969395.1. Classification (NCBI taxonomy): domain Eukaryota; kingdom Metazoa; phylum Arthropoda; class Arachnida; order Ixodida; family Ixodidae; genus Amblyomma; species Amblyomma maculatum. The sequence continues at coordinate 180,982 of JAJIZL010021083.1, read as the reverse complement.
AGTATTCGAGAGCTCACTCTCTAATACGTAGGATACTGCGGGAATCTGCTCATTATTTATTTTGGCAACAAATTTGCCCACATAGTACTAGGCCTAACGCACGGAGCCAAATGAGACAGTAGATGCTTTATTAAATTTCAGAAGGATATACTGGCTATATACCAGGAGCTTGCGCAGACATACTGGATCTACCACAATCATTACTTCTGCGGACACATAACCTGAAAGCAAGGACTAGGACGCGGCTGTAGCAGATTACATATTCCTGTACACACTGAAGTAAAACCATCAATATGCACGATGTCTTCCCTGAATTGGCCATTCTCAGGCAAATCTACAAAAAGACATTGAAACTATGGAACTCTGCGAGGCATTGACGTGAGTTCGAGGTCCATGGAAATGGACACGGAAGTCTCCAGCAGAGGCCGCCTGGACTGAAGCGCTCCCGTCAACCTTATCGACGCCGCTTTGGTGCTTCAATTTGTCTGCTAATAAAGCTTTTACAAAAGTGACAACAAAACGGCTGTTATTCATTAGAAAGGGGAAGAAAAAACACACGGTCGCGTTTCTTTTTTACTAACCAACGAAAATCTTTACGCGAGCCGTGGGATATTTCCTAAAGCCCGAAAAAGCAACACTCACTACACATCACCACACGAATTACTCACAACACACAGTGCGAAAATAAGTGTTTCCATGTGATTGTCCCTCCCGCTACGATAACCGTGGTTAGCTTCTCATGATTTTGCTAAACAGCACCTTTGCTATTGAGGTCACTGCGAAATGAGATCTGCGGCGTTATTGATTTTGCTTGTTTGCTATGTTTGTAATTATATTTGTTCTCTGCAATATCATTACTGTCCCATTTCTACTGATGCACTTTTGCAGCTCCTGCCGGTAAAATATTTTTCTCCGCAACACACTCTAAATAGATACAGATTCTACATATGAGAGTGGACGAATGTGAGTGGATTGTTTTCACGAAAAACAATACAAATATCCCTAGATTGAAAGTAGAACGGCATGCTATAATAGTTGGTGGGATGGTTTGCATACTGGCGGACCTATCAATCTTCTCTCGGCATCAGGGCTGTCGGGCTAGCGAGTGAAAATGTCCAATAATGGCTGAACTTGAAGCTAAAATAGATATTCCGTTATTATGATACTTCCAATTAGGCGTAATTCAAGTCATTATTCATTCACATGCTTTGAAAACACTTTCTAAAAAGCAAACAGCCAATCACATCAATAAGTTTTGCATTAGTGCTGCAGGTAAACAGTAAGCGCTTGTGCGCGAATACTTTGAATGTCAAAGAGCAACGCCTGTAACATCTGGCACGCACACGAGCCTAAAGTTAGTTGCGTCACCTTCAGCCTTTGACGTCTGAAACAATAAACAACATGCGACTAGTGAATGGTGCCCAAGACGTCGCGCCAAGATTGAAGAGCAGCCAAGAATTTTACCAAGAAATTTATTGCGAGAAAGTTTTCAGAATGATTTCAGCTCCAGCTGCCTGGACCCGGATCCTAAAAAAACAAAGGAAATGCAATAAAATCGGAAAATAAATATAAAATACAACTCGTTGTACTTACGTTCTGCCACCTGTTTCATCGATATATAAGACCCCATTTACAATAAGTAATCGAAGCAATTTCTTCAAACAAACTCTGCTGCTACAGGGCTCCGTTTTCAAAACTGCGTTTATTGTAGATAACCAGGTGCACCTTAGGTAAGTCCAAATAAAAGTGTATTTCAGATGAGGATTTCTTTTTCTATTTGAGAGAAGAATGTTGCTTAGGAAACAACAGTTTGCTCACGCCGAATTCATTGAAATATTTTGTCAGTGAAGTACATAGGGTAGCAATATCTTTGACTATCATCGTGGTTTTTCATTTGCTACGCATCATTATCCTGCCGAGTTAATACATGACGGAAGCATAAGGCTGAACAGAACGTCATGCATGTCGACGACAGGAAAACGTTTCTAAAGTTGCGTCAGCCTTTCATTAACCTAATAAATAAGGCAGATGAGGAGTGCGCAGACGAACACTTGTAAATGTTGAAGAAAATGTAGAGGTGAAACTATTTTTCAACCGTGTTCAATTATCTATGAGGCTGTCGGACGCTGCCAAGGTCGCTGCTCCCGCTTTTATCTTGGCATGTTTCCGCGTTTGATAAGCTGCTAGGCAACAGGCTGTCTGGCTTCTAGTTGTTCAGGTGTTTCGGCTACCTGTCTGGTAAAATTGCCTTTTCGCTTTACCCAAAGCGGCTTCCTCTACGCCGTACTACCTCTTTTTTTCATGCTCTCGGGTGAATTCTCCCTAAACTACGCTCGCAGAACCCGCCCGCATTGACCCAGACGGCGTATATGTATGGCTTATTTTCTTTAGATTCCGTTCTGTCAATGCTACGGTCCCCTGAGCAGCGTCACTTAGCGAAAAATAGGAGAAATATTGGCAAAACAAAGAAGAGCGAAATTAAAGCACGGCAATCCAGTCCTTCGTGTGAAGCATTGGATTATTGAGGTATTTTTGAACGCCAAAGTTTTACGGCGATGCCACTTGTTAGGATTGTTTTTTGCAATCATTTTAAATTTACAACAATAAAATAAATTTATCACACATTGCCTGTTTGTGTGTGTTCCCGTTTAAGTTACATTATTTGATATTTTTGAATCTATATATCCGTAAAACCAGAAGTGAACCGAGCCGGAAGGCGACATCGAAGGTAGACGTATAGAAACGCTCACACTCTGCAGTTGCCTTCAGCACATTCTTTTCCTGCCTTTAGTTTGCAATCAGAGGCACTTCACAACCGCAATTGGTCGTTTAGCTAACTGAGAGACAAGTGAAGAAAAAGAAGACGTTTCAGGACCCTACCGTTTAGCGGTCGGGGTCCAACCCCCGAAGAGCGGGATAGTCATTCTGCTGGACTAATAAATGTTCTCTCTCTCTTTTGGAATTACGCCGTATTTTCCGGTATTTATTAAGGAGCAGCGCCGATGTAACTTAATGAAGACAATCATGCTGAATGCACAGCGCGAGAGTGAATTGTAGCCGAAACTTGATGAAGAAGGCATGTTTTCTGCAACCTAGGAGGTATATCGCAGCTTTACACGAGGTGTTATAGGGTGCGGTGAGTGTCGTGGCTGGGTCAGGGTAGCTGCTGTGCTTGTTCGCGTGCGAGTTCAAAATTCAGTCACGGCAATGGTTTGTGCGACGAAGCAGTGGCGAGGCGCAGGTGAAACTGGTGCATACTCAATAGAGAGTGCGCAGATGGATGACCTTGGAGAATGGTAGCGGTAGAGCTTACGTTCTAAAGCACTTTCACACGTTTGTGTGCCCGCCGCAATCCAAAACAGAGGCGAAAATGCTCATTGGTGTAGTTCGCAATTTAGGACTTCAGCAAACCTCGACGCCCTGCTTGTAAAGCTGTAGGCATAATACAAAGAATAATGTCTGTATGCTCGGTGGGAAGCACGTATTGTACGAGTGGTGTTTTTGGGATGCATAATTTGCTTTCGAATATAAATAATTACGTCGAACTAAGCCAATCTGATGAGGTTTTCTCGGGCTACGGCATGTGTTTTCAGCCAAGGAATAAAATCTTATTACGGTTGATGTATACTTGGTTAGATAAAAAAATACGGCAGGGAGGAGGGCAGTTCACTTCTGGACCACGTAGACAATCTTCACACCCGTTTCACTTCTTTGTTTAGTACAGCCGCAGCACAGCGTTTCAAGTTGCTCGAGCCCAGCCAATGTACGTACGTACGCCGATCTTACAGCAAATTTGGGTGATTCACAAGCAGCTGTTCTGGAGGGCCGCGAGGCCACTGTCTTGTTGCGGGAACGGCGATACTGCCTCCTAAGTCTGCAGTGATGCAAATGTCATTGCTGAAAGGGGTCAGAGCGATTATATTATCTCAGTACGATAACAAAATCGTAAACTACAATCATTAAACACACATATATGCTTCCACAGCAAATCTAGGTAAGTGATAACTAATATCTCTGCAACGCGCCACTCGTCGAACAGATGTTTGAAATAACCTCAGATATCAAGGGGTGTAAATTGACCAATGAACGAAGGGTTTCAGAGCAACCGAGCTAGTAGGCAAAGGGAGCGTCGACATAAAACCAAAACGGAAGAGCTCTGTAGAGAAAGTGCAGGTACTCGGGCAAAGTAAAATTGAATAGACGAATGCTAATAACCTCAGGCTTCGCAGTATTGTACGTTTAGGTAACGAAATGAAACAGAGTGCCCCAATTCCTGTTACATGATGCAACGTCCATACAGCGCTTGCTACGGTAGTGGTCAATCGCTCAAAGAATCAGCTCGGTTTTTGGGTGATATAGCATGAAATGGAGGGAACCCAACAGAACAGAACGCCCACATTGTTTGCTCCAGCAAAAATTAAATCAAGTATTCAAAATGGCTCTTTGTGAGAACTTTAACACATATTCAAGCCAGAAAATGACTGAACTTACGTGTAGCAGAAATTGCAGCTATAGGAATATTCTTTCCAGTGGGCTCAGAAGGGTATTTTATCTACGATGAAAGTTTGCGAAGCAGGGAACAGCGCCGAGGTGATCATCGCACATGAAGCCATAACACAACATGCCATCGTTTGCAGTCGAATAGTATCCGCAGGACTTCAATAATGTGTCGTTTTGAGAAAAATGGATTTTTCAGTCTTTCTGATGAAGGGAAATTGTATAGCAATGATAAATTATTATATCATCCTATTATGTCCGCTCACGGCCTGCCTTCATAGCTTCATCAAAAAGAAAAGCGGATCATTTGAAGCAATATTTGTGAGTCTCTGCAGTAACTAGTTCTTTACAAGAGTTCCGTCGAGAATGAAGCAAAGGAGCCGCATGCACCCCTTTCGAGACATTTTTGTTGGTGGTTGTTTGGGACAGTAACTGTATATAAGGAATTGGAAGCAGTCGTCTTGCCTTTTCGAATGGGTAACAACACGCACCAACTCTTCAATATCCCCATCTTCATTACCTATTCATCATTCATACCCTATTCACAATATATTTACTGGTCCACATTAAAAAGAAGTGAAAAGTAAAACAAATCTTAAGCCAGTTCACACATCAAACCATCAAACGCCCAGTAATTTAGGCTGAAAAGATTTAAGCCAAGCGCTTGAGGTTTCACCAAAAGCCCGCAAGGAAATATATTCCCACCCGATAGGTCTGGTTGACTGTGTTCATTTCACATGAAAGCTTTAAAGAAGACGGTAAAGCTCCATTATACATTAGAAGAAACTTCAAGGTGTCAATTGTGGTATAATGTATTTCCCTTTCTGAAACCACATGGCCCAGTGTTCGTAATTTGCTTTCGTGGTGACGAAAAGAAAGCACGCATGAAGTTTGGAAGAGAAAAAGTGACACGATGTTGTAAAAAAAATCAAGCACCCTCAAGTATATAGGTTACACAAAAACTGTTTACGACTTGTAGTGTTTACAAAATATCAAACTATGTGCCGCCGATATACTGTTATCGAACGGGCGTCCGGACTATAGAGTTATTGGAATAAGGTGGGAAATATATTCCCTACGAGTTCCTAAAGTGTACTACAGCGAAGACGTGGGCTATAGCCCTGTGACTGAGGACACTCAATATTAGGCGTAGAGACCAGCGAAACGGTGATTGAAAAGACAAATCTGTCTTTAATTGCGACTGACGTAGATGATTAAACATAAGGTGTCAAAACACGTTATATTCTGTGCTGCTTCTGGAACAGTGGTCATGTCGAGGAAAGCAGTGTAAAGAAAAGCTAAGTGCGCCATGAGGTTTTTCTTGGCGGCCACGAAAAGAGATGACGCTAAAAACAATTCAAAGGCAGTAACAATGATCGTTTTTGTAGGTGGGAGAAAAATCCTTGTCTTGCTTATCACTCGACTTATCGATATAGCAGGCATAAAACACGATAGCACGTATAAGCTGTTACATGTTGCTTATTACAGTTTATTCTTTCCTAACGCAATTTCACTTTAGAATTAGCTGCCTAAGGACGCAGCTTTATGCACTGATCGTAAAATAATCCACGAAAAATTAAGAACTCATCTCACTTAGATATTGACTATTTTGTGCATAGATTTCAAGAAGTTTTATTTGGTAGTATTGTGTAATCCTCTGCTGAACACTTACATGTTTACCGTATCTCATGTGTGTTGAACTTTGTAGTTCTTTTTTTACTTTCTCTATGTGCTTTATATGCATTTTTCTCCCATTTCTAATACAGCATGTCCTCCCTTATGTAATCCCTTCGGGTCCGTAAGGAATCTATAAACGAAATTAAATGAAAGATGGCCAATGTCCTTCGATATAGCGGTCAAACATGTGCACAGCAAAACCAACGGAGATGGATTACTGGCATGCTTAAGGGCAGTTTTTTTTCGAAGGGCACCAAAACTATTAGGCAGACTAACACCACTGCACGGATGTAAATATTTCTGGGATCGTTACAGCGTAACAGGCACAAAACATGAGCACATACAATCCAAAATGTTTACTGGCTAGAAAGGACAGATATTTTGTTTGGTGTATGCACAAACTGCAAACAATTGTGCAGAAGCTAATCTTGAAGAATAAGAAAACTAAAAAAAACCAGAAATCTAAAACTGAGAATCAAAAGACTCATAACAAAAATGCTGATATTTGAGCATTAGTGCTCCGCAACAATCTATGATGGCTGCAAGCATCGCTTACCGGATCTATACAGGCCTTGTAGATGAAGAGTTCAATATTCGAATATTGAACTCTAATATTAACAGGGGGTGCGCTGTTTATCACCCCCTGTTAAAGATGAAAATCAGTCGTGTTTATTTCAAGCCGACTAGCACAATATCGATGCCTTCATTTTATTTTATATGGGTTAGAAAAAGCACAGAAAATATCCAGAAAGAGTCGTCTCTGGAAAGCATTAGAAATTAGGAGCACAACCGAAATTAAGCAGTTTTGCAGTGGATTCGAACAGCCTGTCACGAATCTAATTCTCCCATTTCTATTGATGCATTGAGTTTGTTAGTATGAAGTTGGAGATCAAGAGATGAAAATTAGGAGGCCGAAGAAAAGGGTGTCCGCTGCGTCATCGGGGTTGTATAGAGTATCAATATTTTTATTGACAGTCTTGAGGGGCAATATAATTAAAGATGAACATGATAATTTTTGAACATGTCTTTTTCACGTCTATAAATTTATTTAGGGACGCTTGATGCACACATCTCGGCAAAACTTCTTATAACTTGGAACACTTTGCGCTTATGGGGAATCTGAAGCGAGTTTCGTTGGGGTAATGAGGTGGTATGAGCAACGATTGCAGATACATCCATGACAATGAAAGGAAAATCACAAGCTCTTATGTGTGAATGTATTCATGGCAACAAGAACTTGCTGCATGCTCATTATCTAGAGAGGATAAATTTGTTCACCATAACATGCAAGTTTGCAAAATAGTAAGGCATGCTGCGTGATAGATGCGGCATAAGGTGCAATAGCCGCAGTAGGATTCGCCACGAGCTGTTCGAAATTCCGCGAGTTAAACGCCATCAGAAGAACTTGTACAAAACTTTTTATTGTACGCATATACGCCCGTCTCTGTGCTACTTGCAAGTCAAAGCAAGAAACTGGGCTGTTCTTCTTACATACCAATGTTTTCCATTTTGGTGGGGACCCCAAATGCGAACTTGCAGAGTAATGATAGAGACCAAATGTGCATCTTTGGCTGGCAGGAACGAAGAGTGTGTAAGGAAACTCGACATTCTCACTCAAAAGTGGCATGTAGAATAACAAAAATATGTTGCATCTCAGGCAAATGTCGCCTGTACCAAAATATAGCATAGCGCTCTACTCACCTTTAACAACAGCAACCAGGACATTCTCAAGTGCACTACCTGTAATATGTGAACT
>JAJIZL010021083.1:53236-173042 GCA_023969395.1 Amblyomma maculatum | reverse complement strand
ATTCTCAAGTGCACTACCTGTAATATGTGAACTCTTTCTTGAAAGTCTCTCTAAATCCTGTTACGCTAAACTCGACTTCCTGTGATGTTTACTGACATAAGTGTTTTGCAATTTGAAGTTTTTTGTCCAACTCCTCCGAATGCTGGTGTCCAGAAGGGTCGTCAGTTAATGCTCTTTAAGACGCACTCTATGTATTACGACCCCGCCGGGGTGGCGCAGTGGTTACGACGCTCGACTACTGTTCCCAAGGACGCGGGATCGAATCCCGGCCTCGGCGGCAGCTTTTCGGTGGAGGCGAAAAGCAAGGCGTCCGTGTGCTGTGCGATGTCAGTGCACGTTAAAGAACCCCAGGTGGTCGAAATTTCCGGAGTCCTCCACTACGGCGTCTCTCATAGCCTGAGTTGCTTTGGGACGTTAAACCCCACAAACCAACCAAACCAAACCTATGTATTACGGTGGGAGACGAAGATGTGTTTCTGTCCTTCAGGTTCGTACCTTGAATGACTAAACCTCCTTATGAGACCAACCTTTTTCTTTTACAGGTTAAAAAAGAAGGCAGAAATGTTGCTCTTAGCGTTACTTATTGTGGGAGTTGGCCTGTGTGCTGCTGAAAGTGAGTGCCTTTGTTGTATTTAACAGCTTATACCATGGCAAAATCCTTAGAAAGAAATAAAGCAGTTAGGCTCATATCCCATAGTTGCTGAGATCCATATCTGAAAACCTTAGTTAACTGCCTTGAGGTAAAATTATAAGACATCTCTTCTTTACTGGTAAATAACTAACAGTAAGAGTTCATCTAATGAAGCATATTTTGGTTCTGCGAGATGGCAAACTAGATTTTTACCCAAGGCTCAGTTGCTGACAGAACGTTTTTCTAAATATGTTCAGCTGATATCCCCATTTAATGTAATGAACATAAAAATATAGAAGATTTCCAACGGCATCTAAACGGCCTTGCTCAGACAGCCTGAAAAGAAATTAGCATCGTCAGAAAAGTTGAGCTGTTCATGTTACAGAAATATCGAAGCAGCAAGTCCGGCAAATTTACATACTTCTCAGCAAGACAGGTAAGTAATTAATCAGATGCAACAATTTAAACAGAAGCTGACATTTTAGAGCACTAACCGATAAATTATCATTATTGCGCAAGCTTGTCATAAGGCATATTATAAAAACCGATGTAAATTATTTTCCATAAGGAACCGGAGAAGACCCCTGCTCTTATCGTTGTCGGTGACCGTTTGCTTTCAGGACTAGGCTGTTCTCGTGCTGAACAGCGTAATGCTAAGCAGGCCGGTCTGTTTGCCTGATATCTACTCGTGTTTGTGACCGATCCGCTCATAAAATGTGTTTGCGTTGCGCCGCTTCCTAGCCCAAGCAGAAACAAAAGCAGGTAAAATGTGAAGCAGCATTAAGGGTGAAATATTGTATCAATGGCAAAATCTGTTCTATTCCACCGGCTATCACGTTAAAATTGCGTAGGAGGTAATGGCAATGTAAAGGTCACAATGACACAAAGGCATGCCGTTTTACAAAAAGAGCCAAGGAGGTAATAAAAACGCGTCCAAATGCTTTGAATTGTTGTTTGTTAACAAAGGCCAGAAAACAAGTTTTTGAATTGAAAATTAATTTTGTAAGACGTTAGCAACCCCAGCAGCAAATAATAGGTCCTGAAGTTTATTTCATAGCAGAAAAGCACAAAGAGTTTACAATGTACGCAATAATATAGTTTTTAAATAGTCATAGTGCCATTTATAGCCGCCAACAGCACACGAGGTATTTCATTCGCTTTCTTCTAGGCAAAAGAACTATGCTAGTCTATGATCAGTTCATGGCTCTAAGGCTTTTAATAATTTCTATCTTCTGTTGCCGTAGTTGAGGGCGATTGGCTGCGATTGATGTTTTAGGGTTCCCCGTAGGCGGATAACATTGCAAACCGCGATCAGACTGGGAGGTCGACATTGACACACGAAGGCGTAGTGCGCGAAGCACGGCGAAGATTCGCATGGGAGTGTTGCATACGTGCGAATAAGCACTGCCGGGATGCGCCAACTTGTAATCAAAGTCATTCATGCGTCTACAGATGACACAAATAGGTATCGTTCGAACCATGATGGTAATTGCAAGTAGCATTTACGATACAAAGCGTCTGCCTTCTTTGAGCCCCATTTCGCCAACAGTTTTGCCGCGGTAGAAATAACCTTTCCTCGAATATCGTATTAAAACGAAAGCTTCGCTACTTCATTCAAAGAAAAGGTCGCCATGCGGATTTGGAGCCGTTACTACGCATGCGCTGTAAATATGGCAACCATCTGCACCGGTTTACAGGTGTTCCGCCGCTGCTCTCGCACTTATAGGAGGAGGATTCTTGCGTTATATTAGTGGGAAGTTGGAGAAGGATAGTTTCCGACCTGCGCATGCGCGCGCCCCCTTGGTAGGCTGATCGCTAGAGCAGGAAAGCGTTGCCAGCATCGCATGAGCAGGGCATGAAAGAAAATTCTGCCTACAACGCCGGTGAACTCTGACGCGTCCCTTTGCTGTGTGGGTTTTAGGCAACGTTCGGTCACCCGCAGGCAAAGCTTTCGCTCCACATTCGTTTCAGCAGTTTTGAAATCCTAAGTGGCACCACGTCTCCACAACAATACATACGATTATGAACACGACGCGACTAACGCCGGTACCCGCGGATGGTGGCGTCTCTCCAATTGCTCCGTCGCTTTGAAGCAATGTTTCAACGCTAACCAAAATGGAACACGCACGCTTACTGTTCCATCGACGAGCGGTTTCGCGAACGCCACTTAGTTTTTCAGATAGTTCCCCACACTCTCATTGCAGTTTTCTTGCAGGGCCAAAAATAATGCTGGACGTTTGACTACAGTTAAACCTAGTGTATACGCCATTGCTTCATTCGCATCCTTCTATAGTGATCCATGCTGCAGCAATGGCCTGACGGGTTGCGTGTCCCTCTTTGCATACTCAGTAACAATGAGACATCAACTATCACGTGGCAGCAAACCATGTGCCCATGTCATAGTTCATAGCTTTGGCCTATGACCTTGACCTTTCTTATCATGGGGTGCGAAACATTAGCGACACCACAGGTTTCGTGGTTTGGCCACTCGCTTACTTGAAGGTGAGCGAGTGGTAAAAGAAATGTGCACGGAACAGGGCTTTACACCGCGTAGAGAAGCTATCGCTTCACAAAATAGAGCCTGACCTGTTCTTCCGCTTGCCGGTCGCGTCTGGGTAGTTCCGGCCATAGCCATCTCGCAAGAACCACCACGAAGAACAGCACCGCCATTTTTATTAAGACCTTACACGGTTCTTTGCGAAAACGTATCCGCAAAACGTGGAAGCAAACTATGGTATATAACATGTGATACACGTCACATTAATTTGAGACTGATAAGAAAATGGAAGGTAGAACAGTACGTTGGGCAGCGGAAGAAGAGCGTGGGTGGTGGCGGTGCAAGTTTTGAAGAAAAAAAATCATGAGCTTGCCAGAGGTATGGTTCTCATGCATGCATGCATGCGTGCGTGCGTTCGTATCGTAAAAACATGGCGGCGAACATGCAGGTGTCATGAAAACTACTCCTTCATAAAAACTGTGTTTAGGGAAAGCCTTGATTGTTATTTAAGAGATGGTATGGGGGGCGGGGACAATTAAATTAGGCTCCAACTGCACACATATAAGAACATGCCTATAATATCCACCTCAGCATATTGTATAACTAAAATACCTGGAGAGCTTATCTTGAATTCAGAAATAATGACAAGTAATTTGCCGTCAACATTTATAGCTTTTTCATTTTCATTTTAGGAGTCCCAGGCGTGGCTCTTCCTGTGATCCTAATTTTCTGGCCTCATGTTTATATGTATATTTAGATTAAAGTGTGAGTGGTGTGATGGCGCTGGGAGAGCAATTAGGCGTTGGCTTGCTAGCTGTCCATGCGATGAGTTCGGGCCTTTGAAATTGTGGATTGGTTATCAGTAAAATGCAGGCGGTAGTTCAGCGCTTGTCCTGTAGTCTGTCACTTTTCCTTGTCTTCCCCGTTCATGTCTCTATAGCTAGTATTAAAGCACATGGAGAAGCATGGTGGCCGATTCGCACCTCATGTTTTTGTAAACGCCAGTAATTTTAAATTTCTAAGAAAACACACTTCAGTTTAAAGGCTGTATTTGGTAGAGAATCAGAAGCTTCCTGTTTTTTATAAACTAGGGTTCATCAGGAAGAGCGATAATTTTAATTTTGCTCTCAATACTGCTGAAGTTAATGACGAAGAATTAGCACTGTTTTTCTTGCATAAAATCGCTTGAGCTTCTATAAAAGTAACATATATTTATGTTTTTCAGGTTGTGCAACATAACGACACTCTTCGTCTATACATGCATTCACTGTACAGTACAAACAGAATACCGGAATGCTTGTTTTCGCGCTTCTTGAAAAAAGAGCAAGAAGGAGCTCAGCGAACAATAGGGATAGACTACACGTAAGTTCTGCCGAATATTTTTGCCTTACACTGCGCTGATAGGGAGATTTCAAGAGATGAATTGTCACTCGTATGTAGTTCCGCTTAAGGCTGCTGTTGATATAAAGCGTGTAACCTCTTTTATGTAGGCAGTTATGTGAAGCTGACCGGCCTCAATATTCCACGATGGCTTATAGGCGCAGAATAAAGTAAACAGAAAGGATGAAATTTGGAAAAATGGAGATACGCGAATCAGTATTTCGAGTTAAAAAATCAGCTTTCTGCTCATGTTCTTCCTAAACAGAAACGAAGGCAATCAGAATTTATCAGCGCTCGCGCATTATAATAACAAAGGGCACCACGTTTTGTAGTGTAACACTTTTATAATATTCATATGCTTTACGTTTACGTTTTTCATTGGTCATATGCACTTTTACAATGTTTCATACTTTTCGCAGGCAAATGTTTACGCCCCTTACTCCTAAGCCTGAAGTTCATGGGCGAAGCGCCTTGGTATCTCTCCTTAGAGAATAGATTTAATGCAACAGAACGTAGACACATGAAGGGTGTGGAGGGGGAGAACAGTCGGCATAGCGAGAGGTACTAACTACGTGGTGCAACCTCGTGAGATAGCAGTCTTATTGTTCAAATTATGCGACAGATCCTGAGCTTGTCTATGGTCCTAATTACATTCAACTAAAAGAAGAGATGGTTGATGTGAGAGCCATGTTTTTGCGAAAAGTTCATTACGGCTTATTACGAGCAGCTATTTTTCCATGACCGACAAAGGGCAGAACTTTCACGAGACCAATCTGCGCCCAAAGGACCTTGCCCACATTGAAGACCTTTCTTGATAACCGGAAATGTCTCTTGAAATCATCTTATAAACACTGTGGGCTCTTCATGAAGCATCTTTGCATTCGTAACCATGATTCTATGCAGGGTAAAGCTATAGATACTATTCCGCATTATGCGAACTTTAGTAAGTTTACTGCACTTGGTATTGGCCTTCAAGGACATGTTTATTACAGTTAATTGCTTAAAACATACCCACACGTTTATATAGCCTAAAATATCTTCAAATTTCTATATAATAGCTGAACTAAGAAGGACAGTAATGAGATATACAGTAGTAGAGATATATGTTATATTCCGCCCGTAACGACCGAAAACTGTAGAGAGCTTCACAGTGGATGCGAGGGGGCAGCACATATTGAAATGGACGAAATTAGGATATGTAAATAGCGCAGGGGAAACTGATAGAAAAGCTAGACAAGCTGCATAAGTCATGCATAAAATGTTCAGGTATATCGTAATGAAGAGAAACAGTGATCTTTCCTTAATCCATGAATTACGAGGCCTAAAAGACTTCTGCAATCCTAGATCATTCAACAGGCTGTTAATTCTTACTATGTAAGTACTTATGCAATTGCTAGTAGAACGCAAAACTCTGCGACGGACTCATAAACGCTCACCTTGTAGCCCACAATGTCTGCCTCTTTGGTGCAGCCATTGGACGGCAAGTACTTGAAGCTAGGCATTAGCGTTCGCAGCACCACTCAGCAGAGACAGGACACGCAATATCAATGGAGGAGCAAACTCCACACCATGCCCCTACCACGCAGTATGCATCCTCAATATCACGAGGTAGGACGCAAAGCACGATCCAGCACGATGAATAAGGAATGCTCCAAGGACAATAAGCCTTTTTTGTGGATGGTTTGGGTCCCTGCGAAAGCATCGAAACAGGAGCCGTCACTCGCCTAAGCCATACGGTAGCGGGGCTGACGTTTAGACGTTAAGACGTAGCACAAATGGAGGAGGAAGCGATCGGTTTAGATGCAAAACATCTCGATTAAATATACATCCTCACCGACTCTCAAACAGCCTATAGAAACACATGGCGGCCACATCATGACTGTCCAGACTTCTGTCTGCGACAGCGCCCAGTCAACAATTTGACGTTTGCTTTATTTCTTTGATTCTCTCGTGTATTGTTCAGTGTGGTGATGTGTCTGTGCTTATTGAGATCCTCTTTAGTAGCATGCTTATCATTGCATGCATATTATCGTTTCTGTTAACCTCTTGTCTTTGTATTTTAGGTGTTAGCATGTATTCCTCTGTGTTGTCTCTTGCAGTGTATAAAGCTTGTTTTTGTTTCTTACTTCTGACTCCGACCCTTACTCTGGCTTGAACCGGCGAAAGCTGGGCACCAAAGGGCCACCCCTTTATATCACTACAAGGTCGTTGACTTCCGGCTGAGCTTGCCACGCAAGTCGAAGGCATCTCCTTTGAGACCCCTCCTCCCCTACTCGCAAATACGCCCAATCCCCAACCCCCTGAGCGATGGGAGACCTTGTTATCGAGCCGCGCCCTTTCCATGCAGCTCGCACTGACAGACAGGGGCCAGGAGCTGCTGGGAACATATGGGTCCCGCAACTAGAGAACCACCCCGTTTGGTGCAAGCATGCACCAACGAATTATTTCGGGCCTAATAAATGTTGATTCCTCCTCCTCCTCCTTAGAGACCGGGACACCTACCCCCAATCACTCTGAGGGATGTCTGAGAAGGTGCGCACTATTAGTGGCGCATCGTTAATAACACTATAATTATTAACGGGTGAAAGCCTCTCGAGTTTATTGATCTGGTGTTGGCAATGTGGGTCCCATGCTTGCATATTCTAGGTCGGCTGATGTTTTTAATTGCTTGGAGCTTAACATCAGGTCCTGAATGTTTTAGTTTACGTTTTAAGAAGCCAACTTTTCGTTGAGCTGTACCACGTATCTGATCGATGTGTGCGCCTCAATTTAAAGATTCTGTAATTGTGGCGCCTAAGTATGTTAGTTTGTTGAAATTTTGGATCGGAACGTCGTTACTACTATAGCTAAAAATTAGGGGAGATTTCTTATAAAGGTCATGGCGACAGATTTTATAGGGTTAATGTTCATATCCGATTTCATTACCTAATCATATACGTTTTTCAAACATCGATTTAGAAACATTTGAGCATGTTTTCCTTACTTTTATTTCCCATTTGTGCTCAGGAATTATTCGAAGAAATCGTTTGAGAATATTCGAGAATGAATTAAATGATGATCGCCGAATTTGAATGAAATGATTGTTTTGCTAAATTGTGTAATAATAAACGAAAAGGATCATAAGAGAAAATAAAATAAGATAACAGAGAATAACAGTAAAAAAGAAAAGAAGAAAGGTCTTCAGCGATATTGAGGAACACGTGAGCAATATTATAGAGGAAAACAGAGAAATAATGACAAGCTAATTGACCTAGAAAGGAGGCTTCTGAGAGCATGGGACAATTCAGGAAGGTAATAATTATCACTCAGGCAAAGGAAGAACAAAAACTACGAAGCTGTTACGTTTATTTTCCAAAATCTGCACAATAATTTCTAAGTTATAATGGTAATAAAATAACAAGCTACTATGTGAATACCAGGGTTCACGGGTAGTTTTCGGACATGCATAGAATGGCAACTTTGAACAAAGTCGTAAAAGCATTTGCAATGCCTGCAGAATAAGCAGGCTCATATTGTAGAGAAAATTAAAAGCTGCATATTTCACTGTTTTTAGCCCATGTTTATCTTGGTACTACAGATTTTTCCCCCTTCCTGCCTGCCCGCGACACAGTTATTCCCCCTCGCATAAGGATGCAGCCTTAATTCTGCTGTTGTCTGGCTGCTTTCCTTACAGTAGACACAAGAACAGTCTGTGCTTAGCCATTCGTAGCCTTTGCGTTTCCGTCAGTTTCGTGAGATTTGCGGCAACAATCTTTAACTACAACGCAATACTTTCCAGATGCGTACATCATCACCCAGATAACACTTTCAGATGCATATATCATCACCCAGATAACACGTGTCACATGTTTCCCATGACATAGGCCACAGCCAACTTAGTTGGCGTGCCGAATCCTCCCGTAACCGAAGGGACCCCCACTTGAAAGGCTTGGTTTGATTTTTGGTGTTTAACATCCCAAAGCGACTCAGCCTATGAGAGACGCCGTAGTGGAGAACTCCAGAAATTTCGACCACCTGGAGTTCTTTAACATGCACTGACATCGCACAGCCCACCGACGCCTTGCTTTTCGCCTCCATCGAAAAGCGGCCACTGAGGCCAGGATTCGATCCCGCATCATTGGGAACAGTAGTCGAGCGCCGTAACCACTGCGCCACCCCGGCGGGGCAGCACTTGAAAGCTCTCGCTGCAAAACGCACAGCATGCCGCGTAGCCTGTTAGGACTCTACGCCTCAGGACTGTAACAAACATCGACAAAAGCAGCCGACAATCGCAACGTTCTCTTCGAATCTTTCTTGACATTGAACTCAGCGCTGAAAAGTACAACAGTCACCTCCGATTCAGCTCTGGGCAATGTACCTTCTTTTACAAAAACCAAAATTAAGAAACGTGCTTAATGGGAACTAAAGCGCAAAATAGACGATCACACGGGACAAACGCTTGCTAGCAAAGAAAGTGTTGTATTCCACGCACAGAATATATGGGGTTCACGAATATTGCAGAAAGAAAAGGTACATCTGGTAACGAGACAAAAATATTATTAGACGTTACTACCTCATAATGCAAGTTCGTCACAGTGAGCAGAATAGATGGCTAGATGACACATGCTTCAGTCATACCGTAATGGTACGCTTCTAGGATCTCTATTGTCGTGATGCACAAAGATTATCGTAGTTTTCTACAGTTGGGCTCGGCAGGATATATCTTGACGCGGTGTGTTTTTATATGACTTGCAAGGTGCATGCCCGTGTCATTTTCTAATGATCTCCGAGGTACAGCGAGGCGCATGTTAATACAGCGACCTGTTTGGCCGATATCCGCAGCTCCACATGTTACAGGGATTAAGTACACCACATTACGTTTGTAGGCGATGAAAAAGTTGTCATTCCTAATGCCGCACTTTTTCAAAGCACCAATATTTTGTTCTTGGGTATTATCTTCTATATCGCGACAAATTCTGTTCAGCTTGTTTGGCACTGAAAAACAATGTCGCGTTATAACATATCACGACCGTTTCTAGCCCATGAGATGTGTGATGAATATGGGGAAGAATAGCCATCTCATTGCGCGGCCTCTCCTTAGATTGGCCGTCAGGGCTATTAAATTTGGGTCATTTTCTCGCAAGCACAAAGCACCCCAAGCGCAAGCACCCCAATGACACAACGAGGACTGCCTGCGGTTACTCGATGGAGGATCTGTGCATCTAGGCTGTCTTTCACCATGTGATGGCAAGTTTTACATAGTGCCGCTCTAATAGGTAGGCTGAGCTATGCAGTTCTTCACCAGTTTTAAGCGTCTCGAGTGGAAGTGTAGTAGTGGTTTGACATACCTTGGATTGTACTGCCAACACATATGGTCACCCTGGAAGTGAAGATGTCAGCCAAGAAACTATGGCATATTGCCGTAGTGCATCTCGAAGGTGAAACAGATATCGAATGACCTTTCACTGAACAACCTACGTATGTCAACAAGAACCTGTTGAAAGTGCTTTGTCCGTAGGGATATTAAAATCATCGTCGTTCTCAAATGCCTTCAACATCATCCCACTGATATCCGGTTCAATTATCCGGTGGATCTTGAATAAGAAAATGTCGTTTAACACCGGAGCTAACATTAGCCGATGCGCACCCCAGACCTTTGTCGATAGACGCTTCCTTCCCATTCCACATAGATCGAGGTGAAGTAGAATGCGAGCAGTTCCAAAAATGAACCGACGGAGGTCCCACTTCTTGTCATAAAGGCAACATCGCCATTCTCGCTAATGTGTGCCCTAACGGAGCGCAAATGCTTGGCATGACACAGCGAATAAAACAAATCTTCCACATCAATACTGAAGGCGCTGCCACTGCCGGCGTTCTCTTTGAAAAATTCAACAACATCGAAATTCGCCCCTTAGAAAGGGTCCGAAAGAGTTAGCGCTGACAGCTGCTTTTGGTGGTCGGATGAGATTACCTTTCGCTAAGATTTTTTTTCAGTCACGATGCAGCGAAAAGGAATCTCTGGTTTACGTGTCTTGGCGAAGAACAAAATGCTTGTTGTTTTGATAGTAACGGCTAAACATTTTTTTCTTCTCGTTACTAAGTGCTCTTTCTCATTATGCAGTGTTCGGCAGCCCTATATAGTTTTTGCTTGGAACAAAACGCTTTTGTTGCTAGTAAGCGCTTGTCCTGTATGGCCTCTTCCTTCTTTATGTTCGTCTGTTTTGATCTTCAGTTTTCGATATGAATATTTACCAACAAGTCCAAATATTTGCCCTTCTTCTAAATAAGAAACGTTTTTCTTTTAGTGCCTTGACCATAAAGTTAAACAACAGAATTTATTAGTGCATAAATAGGTTAATGCTTAATGTCAGATCATCGTGATGGCAATCCAGTAGTTACCCAAAGAAACACTACAAGCCGTCTCAAACAAATTTTAGATTGCGACTTCATGCACCCAAAATTCTAATTAACCCTACTATAACGAGCTTTATTGTAAGGCGAGCTCCTTTGCTAGGTCTAGGTCGAGGCTTGCAGGTAGGCGCTTGCAAGGTAGGCGCTGGCTCGAACAACTGGTGCTCGAGTCTCGTGCTGGCGCATTGGCGCCAGGTCACCTTCTTTACAATCATCCCCCAGGAGAAGAGGGAGCCATTTTGGTGACTTAAAGGGACCACAATACGTCTGGGTCGTAGTAGGATTTTAGTCGAGAAACATGGACGGTTTCACGCCCACGTCGTCGAAGGTCCGGCGAAGGCGGGACGGGCTCAACAATGTAATTGACAAGTTATGTGCTCTCAAGCACGCGGTAGGGTCCTTAGTATCTAGGCAGAAACTTAGTGGAGAGGCCGGGTGATGCAGAAGGCACACGTAGCCAAGCATGGTCTTGCGGAAGAAAGCTATCGGGGGCGTGAGCTGAGTCAGAGATTTTTCTGTCGGCCCTGGTGAGAAGACGTGAGTGAACGGGCGAGCTTCCTGCACTCCTTAGCGTATCTTGAGGCTTCAGACACGGTGGTGGCTTCAGAAGAATCGGACCGGTAAGGAAGTATGGTATCGAGTGGTGAAGATGGCTAACGTCCATATACTAGGAAAAGTGGCGAGAATCCCGTAGTGGGCTGCGTAGCGGTGTTGTATGCATGCGTGACAAAGGGTAGCAACGTGTCCCTGTTGAAATGATCGGCAGATACGAACAACAACAACTTGTAACCTAGGGTTCGGTTGCATCTTTCCGTCAGACCATTAGTCGGCTGGTGGTAGGCCATAGTAGTGCGATCGGTGATGTTACATTGCTGCAGGAGAGTTGAAATGCCTTCAGATAAGAATACACGATCGCTCAGCAGTTCCCGTGGCGCTTCATGACGAAAGGTGAAGTGGTGTAAAACGAAGGCAGCAAGATCGCGTGCCGTAGCAGCAGGTAGAGCGGCGGTTTCGGCGTAGCGGGAGAGATGCTCTACCGCTACAATGACCCAGCGGTTTCCGGTTGCAGTGTAGGGAAGCGGGCCGTAGAGGTCAATGCCTACTCGGTCGAAAGGTCTTGATGGGCAAGGAAGAGGCTGCATGGGGCCCGTGGAATGACGATGGGCGACCTTGCGGTATTGACAATAAAGGCATGAGCGACAAACGTGCAGACATAGGTGTACATTCCGCGCCAGTAAGATCGCAAGCGAAGCCGGGTATAAGCCTTGAATGCGCTAGCGTGAGCGGCTTCAGGTCAGTGTGAAATGAAGCGCAAACTTCTGAACGCAAGTAGCGAGAAATGAAGAGCAGCCATTTGCGGCCGCAAGAAAGATAATTTTGGCGGTATAAAATTGAGCAGCTTGGCGGCGAAGTGCACGAGACGTCGAAGTGGGTGAAGGGGCCGAAAGGAAAGCGGGAAGAGTGGCCATCCATGGATCTCTGGGCTGCTCAACTGCCATGTTGATCAAAGACAAAGAACTGCAGTCGATGGGGGAATCGGAAGACTTTCAGAGGGTAGCGGAGAACGAGACAGTGCGCCGTCGTTATGCTTCCTTCCAGATCGATACACAACACGAATATCATATTCTTGAATCCGTAATGCCCAGCGGGCGAAGCGGACAGTGGGATCCTTAAGGGAGGACAGCCAGCACAAAGAATGATGGTCCGTAACGACTTCGAGGGGTCGGCCGTACACAAGCGGGCGGAATTTCTCTATCTTCCAAACTATGGCTAGGCACTCCTTCTCAGTCACTGAGTAATTTAGCTCCGGCTTCGGCGAGGTGCGGCTCGCGTAGGCGACGCATAGTCAGCACACCCGGGTTTGCGTTGGGCTAGAAGAGCACTGATACCTTTTCCGCTTGCATCAGTGTGGATCTCAGTGCGAGGATCAGGGTTAAAATGCCGCAATATGGGCGGCGAGGTAAACAACTGGCGCAGTGTACTTAACGTCTGGTCACAGGCAGAACAACAGCTGGAGAGGTCGTTGCTTTCATGAAGGAGGGTTGTCAGTGGCGCGATTATGGAAGCAAAAATGCGTATTAAACGTCGGACATAAGAACAGAAGCCTATGAAACTTCAGAGTTCCGTAATATTGGATGGTTTTGGGAAGGCAGTGACAGCAAGAAGTTTAGCTGGGTCCGGGAGCACACCGTCCTTAGAAACAACATGGCCCAAAGTGACATCTCTTAAACTTAGTTGGAGACCAGCTGCAGTAATGCATTCCAAAGCATGCTTCAATCGAGCGAGATGGCTCGGGACATCCGCCGAGAAAACAACAATGTCGTCCAAATAGCACAAGCAGGTCTTCCACTTGAGGCCGCGCAATATGCTGTCCATCATGCGCTCGAACGTGGCAGGTGCATTACACAGTCCGAATGACACGACGTTGAATTCGTACAATCCGTCTGGCGTCACGAAAGCTGTCTTGGCACGGTCTCCATCGGTCAGCGGGACTTGCCAGTACCCAGAACAAAGGCCCGAGGATGAGAAAAATTCTGCGCCTTGTAAACAGTCAAGGGCGTCCTCAATACGAGGCAATGAATAGACGTTCTTACGGGTAATTTTGTTCAAGCGCCGACAGTCAACGCAAAAGCGGATAGAGCCGTCTTATTTGGTGACAAGAACTACGGCAGAGGCCCAAGGACTGCGCGAAGGTTGAATGTCGCCACGCTTAAGCATGTCGGCCACTTGTTCGTCAATGATTTGTTGTTCGGTCGCGGAAAAGCGGTAAGGTCGTTGGCGCAGGGGCGAATGGGTACCGGTGTCGCTCCGATGTGTTAAAACCGAGGAGCAGCCTAAACTATGATGTGGCCGATCAAAGGATGCACGAAACAGGTCAAGCAGGGCAAGAAGCGGGGTCTCTTTAGTCGGCGTAAGCTTATTGGCAATAGAGCTGGCGAAGATGTCTATTGGAGACGATTCAGCAGAAGTACCAGTAAGCGTACCAACCGGTACACGGAAAGGGTTCTCATCGCAATTCTCACATTCCAGCATCGAGGCAAAAGGTTGAACGTGTCATAGAAACTGACCACGAAAAAAGAGAACGGCCAGTTGAATGGATTGATGGCGGCCATGGCGCTACAGCCAGCTTCAACAGCAAGCACGGCAAACGGCAGGGGTAGGCAATGGCGACGCTTGAAGCCACCGGAAGGCATGACGATGACAGATCCGTCGGAACGAGAGTCGGATAAAACAAACAGAAGAACAGCAGAACATGGCAGGATTGAAACATCGTCAGCCTGAGTGAGTCTGGCGCGGGTACTAACGGTATGGGTCTCGTAGCGTCAGAGAGGGGAAACAGCGCTAATTCAGCACCAGTGCAGTCGATGACGGCCCGATGTTGGGATAGAAAGTCCAAGCCCAAGATTACGTCTTGTAAGCATGATGAAAGGACGATGAATTCAATGATGTAGACAGCGCCCTGAGTACAAACCCTCGATGTACAGGTTGCCGCAGGGTATATGAGCTGGGAATCGGCGGCACGAAGCGAAAACCCATATAGCGGCGTCGCCCCTTTGCGCATCTGGCAGCACAATTTTTTGCTTAGCACGGACACAGCAGCACCGGTTTCACCAAGGGTAAGAACATCGATGCCCTTCACGGAAACATTTATCAAATTCGGTGGCGAAAAACGAGGGCTTAGATCTTCCATCGAAAACGCAGCTCCTTCCTCCGGAACAGCAATCACTAGTTTTCCTGCGTCTGGGTTGAACGACGGTGAAAGGGAGACACCGAGCGGAGATGAACAAATGGATGATATTCGCGTTCGATAGGCTCGGAAGTAGGCGTTCTGGTAAAATACTGTGGGCGGCTTCATCAAAAGAGGTCATGACGCGCCAGCGGCAGTGAGGCCTCACGTGTTCAGCGATGCCACAGGCATAGCAAATAGGCGAATTGTCTGGTGTTCACCATGGTTGGAATCATTGGGGGCGCGGCCTGTCAGCAGGAGCGGGAATGACTCGAGGGGAGATTGAACAGGAGGAAACACTGGCGGCGGCTGTCGGGTTATTTAAGCGTAAGTAAGCGGCGCTGTAACAGATTGCGCAGCAGCAGGAGGCGCTGCAACTGCAGGCACTGAAACGAGAGACGGGTGACTCTGACGACATGGTCTCTTACGCTTGCTCCCGGATCAGATGTTGAAGTGTCGGTGCCAGATTTGATGGCGGGGTTGGAACAGCGGGAAGCAGCGTCAGCTGCCGGGCGACCTCCTCACCGACGAGCTGTTGAATCTGGAGTAGGAGATAACTGTTGACTTCGCTCGTTACGTCGAGTTTATTAAGAGTCGTGGCCTGTGTTGAGGGCAGCTGAGTGAAGACTCGCCCTTACCGCAGTTCGTCATAACTCTGGCAGATATTGATGATCTCGCTGAAAGAGGTGGGGCCTTTAGCTGCAATCATGTGAAACGCGTCTAGCTGAATGCCCTTAAGAACATGCTTGATGCGCTCAGTTTCTGTCAGTCTGTCATCAAGGACGTCTTCAATATAACTAGTGAAGATTTCACCGAGCTGTTGGATGCGAGAGGAAAGACGCTGCTCAGTGCGAAGTTTATGCACGGCCGGACACCCGAGGATGTCAATAAATGATGTCTTGAAAGCGGACCAGGTAGCGAAGTTTGATGCGTGGTTCTTGAACCAAAGGTTCACCACATCCGTCAAGTAGAAAACGAGGTTTATGCTTCATGCCGTCGTCCCACCGGTTGCAAGTGCCCAACCGGTCGTAGGAGGACAGCCAGTCCTCCACATGATAGTCGTCTGTGCCATAGAAATGGCAGGATCCTGTTGACGAAGCGCACCAAGACAGGTTGTGGGTGGAGAAGCGGTTGGTTGGATGGCGTCGCCTGGCATCTCGGTAGCGAGGGTATGATATGACTGCGCAGCTCCAGGATAAGTCCTCGAAGACTCCTCCAAGATTATAACAAGCTTTATTGTAAGGCGAGCTCGATTGCTACCCAGGTAGCACAAAGTGGGCTCTGAAGGGTGGGCCCCGGTGGGTCCGATGTAGGCAATGCAGGACAGCCCCGGTGGTCTAAATGTGGGTGCTGCAAGAGGGGCCGACGTAGCCTGAAGGGAGCTGTCGGCAAAATCGCGATGGCCCCACTAAGGACCGATGCAGGCAGCCCTTGCGGAGCGGCCCACATTTTTACCGCATTGCCAAAAGGGCACATCCCGCCAACTCCCCCCGACTCCTACTTTGGACAGATTCGGGCAGCCGCTCTGTATGAGCATTTTTTTTATTTCGGTTAGCCCCCCAGATAATGACATAGGACCGATGCGGTTTCTATAGCGCAAGCCGAACTTGGTCTTGCCCACCCTTATCTCATTGGGATCCGACGCAGGAAATAATTAGGAAGCCCTTGTTCACGTTTTCCCAATCAATATTTATGCACATATTAAGTAATTATTTTGCACATGTCTGCACTTTCTAAACAGCCACAATATTAAATTTTTACAATAATTCATAACATTATTCTAGCCTAAATGACTTCATGTACATCTTGGTCAGGCTATGGAGATGTGTGTTCTGAACAGAATATTGTGCTGAGAGTTGCAGGCTGTTCACAGCAACCACATAATGAGCAACAGTTAGCTATCAGTATGTTTTAGTATTTTTAGCGCAATTTGTATAAGCATGAGAACTAAAGCCATGTAATATTGCAGACCGACTAAACATGGCAACAACCGTTATACAAATCATCTATAATAGTAATTTAGGGCAACATCCAATACAAATAAAGGTTGGAAAGTATGATTACACAATTGCACGCACAGCTTCTAGCCCCATTACGGCCGATGTGGGACCTACAGCGGTTTTGTGTGAGCAGCCCCAATTGGGCTGGGTGTTGTTTTTGAACCTAAAGACCACTTGCTGTTGCACGTGCCTTCAAATGCCCCACAAGAGACCGATTTAGGTATCATGCGGGCCTTCCCGCCTTCCAGCCCTATTACGGACCTTGCGGGATATAAAGCAGTTTTTTGTGGGCAGCCCCAATTGGGCTGGGTGTTGTTTTTGAGCCTAGAGCCCACCTACTGTTGTACGTGTCTTTAAAATTACCACAAGCGACCGATTTTAGTATCATGCGGGCACGCCCGCCTTCCAGCCCCATTGCAGCCTATGTGGGACCTAAAGCGGTTTAGCTAAGGCTGCCTCATTTGGGCTTCACGAGGGCTTGCCCAAATTGAGCTCTTTATCATATTTCTCCTACCCTCAAGTAACCTACAAGGGGACGATTGGGGCAGCATATGGTTATGTCCGTTCTTTTGCCCCACTACGGCCGATGTTGGTCCCGCAAAGATTTACTGGGGGCGGCCTCATTTCGGATCTTTGAGGGATTTTTCATAAAGAGCACACATTTAGGTTGGATTGCCCTCAAATATTCGACAAGGGACCCTTGTTGTCTGGATACAGGAATGTGCTCTGCAATAGCCCGAGCAATGCCGCTATGGGACCCATGCAGGAGGAACATGGGCAAGCCCAAATGGGGCTTGCCCACGTTTGCCCTATCTGGGACCGATGCAGGTCTTACGATGGCTGCACCAGCCCCACGTGCCTACATTGAACCTACTGGGGCCCCTCATTCTGTGCTACCTGGGCAGCGCTAGGTCGAGTGTTGCAGGTAGGCGCTTGCAAGGTAGGCGTCGCTGGCTCGAACAACTGGTGCTCAGGTCTTGCGCCGGCGCATTGGCGCCAACTGATCTTCTTTACACTGCAAACACTGAAACGAGATAATCCGGACTTTCATCGGCGCTTAATTTAACCCTGGCTATTAAATTTGTAGATAAGGCTCAAAGAGTGTTTTCAAAGCCTCGAGCAACGTAGCCGGGCTTCTATTGGCTTTGATCATTTCAGAAAATTAATTTCATGACGCCTTACGGAAAGCAGGATAGATCCACGAACTGCTGGCTCTGAATACCAAACAATAAGGTAAATTACGAACGAGAAGCTTTCTCAGAAGTCAAATACTCTGTTGGCATTCAAAGGGATAATGTGAGAGTAAATAGCGGTCCCTCTCTTATATTCCTTGGGGAGATGCATAGTGTCAGTGACACAATCCTTGAGCAAACTACAAACAAAGAAAGGACTACTTTCACAACTACATTTACCCTTTAGGATGCGTTTAATGATCGATGTGCAATGAACAATTCTTGGAAAAAGAACGCCGTTCCCACTTCGATATAATTTTGGCCAACTCAATTGTACACTGCTTGCCAATATTGTTTATAATCAGCGCATATCCCTATCTTCCACTTTGTATACACATCTAATTACTCCGTTTTCCCAAAATTTTGAGGCTGCGCTAATCGTTTCCATCTATAGATGCAGTCATAAATATTTTTACTCGTGTGAACAAAACCACAGATCCAAAATTGACACTTTGTAATTTTCTTGTAACCTCGCCGTGATCAATGAAATATATTGAATTGTTCTTTTTTGTTTTCAGATACAAAAAATCACCGAAGGATTTCATTACCATGTGCGTACATTCAGCGACATTGCTTATTTGTCGATTTGTGTTTTAGTAGCAAGAGAAGCAGTGTATAAAATATAGTACGATGAAACCTAAAATAACGGGAGTTGCTAGGTACTGCGCTGAACAATAAACGAGACTAACGTTTGATATTTGACTACACAGAGCGAGCAGATGGTATTAAAACTTATATGTTTCTAACTTTCTCTAAACGCAAATACTTTATTTATAAAGCGAGAAATGTTTCCAGCGGACTATTTTTCACGAGGAAGAAATATTTAGCAAGAGTATGTACACTTAGGTTGCGTCCAACGACAGACACCTTGTGTATTAACATAAAATATAACCTAATTTCTTTTATGCTAAGTATTAGGCAATCTAAAAAAACTTAACTCCAAATATATTTAAATTTGTTTAACAATTCTCATTGACATGGCCACTCATACTTAGTCATTTACATCATTGCCACTGAGATGTTCGTGACTACATAAAACAATGCGCTGCAGAATCAATTATTTATTTCATTGTTTTCTACTGAGACTTCAGCCTTGCACGCTTTCATATTGTGAAATAATTTTAATACAATTCTCGCTATGTGTCAGCCTACTTTCAATCATCGTTCGATTTCTCGCAGAGAAGAAAATATAGACGTATATGTTGAAAAAAAGGGTCCATACCTTCAAATCCAGACTCGTGAAAGTGAGTATAATATCTCCTAAACCTACCAACTCTTTGCCAACAGAAAAAAGGCATGTCTTCCAGGTCATTTATTCTTAATACTACATTATATCCCTGAGTAAAATGCTTGTCAAATGGAAGCTAAACAGATGTGATATGTATGTTTCAAGTAGAAGTATTATAGCAGTCATATAATATTTTTTCTTGATTTCAAAATTGAGTGAGAAGTAAGGCTATTTTAAACAAAGGTTTCGAAAAAAAAAAGTTTCTGAA
Organism: Amblyomma maculatum; assembly: GCA_023969395.1. NCBI lineage: Eukaryota > Metazoa > Arthropoda > Arachnida > Ixodida > Ixodidae > Amblyomma > Amblyomma maculatum. The sequence goes on along the minus strand of JAJIZL010021083.1, from coordinate 153,689 downwards.
ACTGGGAAATGCACAAAACATTGTTTTCCATTACAATAAGATCAAAGTCTTGTCGGTTGACTTTCATTATTTGGAGCTAAGATTTCTTCACACTGCATCTTAGAATACAGTTATTGCGAGATTTTTCAGCGGTATTTTTTCTCCGTGTGTTTCAATAAAAGTGATGTAACTAAAATCACCACAATTAACATCACTGTGCTTTTTAATGATACAAATAAACCCAGAGTAAAATTTATATTAAAAAAATCAAATTTTCAAATTTACTGGAGAGCCTGCATCAACTTAGTATAAAGTGCAAATTTTAATGAAAAATTGTATTATGTATTTTCGGCTCAAGGCAATTCTGGAAAAAGTTTCTGAAGTTTATTCGTCAGTCTCCAAGGTGAACCTGTGAGGGCACGTAACGGCTTTTCCTTTCAAACTAAGCTATCTAACAAGTACGGAACAGCAATACTTCTTGTAGAAATTGACTTCAGAAGAAAGAATGACAACATACTTAGCACAAATGCAGTCATAAAGGCTCGAGGACACTTATGGAAATGAGCATCGCATATGAGACGCTCCTTTGCACTTATAATCTTTCTTATCAGCTACTGAGTTTATTTTGCAATTTTTTTAAAGTTGTGCGTCGGAATACCTTCTAAGCATACATGCAGATGTTGACTCATGTCTTATTCTCGCTGTTTGTAGAGAAGCCCGAGAACAATAATACATCTCGCTACTAGTTTCCTTCCTTCTACTTGTATTAGAAGCTTGACTGATCAGCACTCTCTTTTGGGATGGTGTATTTTTCATGGGGTCGACTTCATCTCTATGTAAGGGGGTACTAAATTTTTGAAACTGTGAACAGCAACCGCCACACAAGTAGGACGCCGATGCAACGAAGAGAAGTGGGAGGAACAAACGCGCGGCACATCGCGGAAATATGACACGGCGAAAGCAGCAGGTGGAGACGAGAGCGCAGGCAGAGCAGGGAGTCAGAAGAGGCGACACTACGGCAGCAGTCGGAGAGAGAAGCTTCTCTCCTGAGTCTTTGTGCTGGCAACCTGAGTGACAAGGCTCTGACTTCCACAACAGATGTCCGGGGTTTCAGATATGGATCACCCTCGACAACAAAATATTATTTGGTCACCTAAGTGACAATGCCTGGTCTTCCTCCAGAGTCGTCTGGAATTTCAGACTCACATCGACCTCTATTCTTCCTCCTGAGGCATCTGCGTGAGCTACTAGATACAGGCACGTCTGTTCTCGTACCTTTATAACAGCTGTGATAGAGTGGCCATCAGCCGGGTGATCGAGCCCATGCTGCCTGCGTCTCCATCAGATGCTGCTTTGGAAATTTGAAGTAAGCGAACAAGAAGCATATCTGTCGGATCCAGGCTGCAACGCAAAGGCCTGCTGTAGAGCGGCCGTTCACCCGACTCGTCGATTCGGGACGCACATACAAGTACCGACTCCGCCAACGCCCAGCTACACCACTCCGCCGCACATACCATTACTTCGAAGGAAACGAACATATCAGTGAAACTTTCCTTTGATTTTGTAGAATAATTACCTGGTTATTTCGTGTGTTTTCTGTTTTCCTTCTCTCGCTTGTACGTGTTGTTTTCTCTTCAATGTAAAATTAGTGCTTTTTTTTTCAAGTTCCGCCACCTCGTGTGTTTATCTTTTATCTGCATTCTTAGAAACTTCACAAATTTGGTGTTCACGACAGGACAAGGCTGGCAGCGACTGTATAGTTAGGTATTGTTTTCTTTAAGGCAGGAGGAGCGCGTACGACCTGGTGGCAGCAGGATAGCGCATGGAGCAGAGTTGTGTAGTTGGGCGGAGGAAGAGCTTAGGAGAACGTGCGAATAAAAAAGTTGCGGAAAAGCAGGCACGTAGAGAATATGGAGAAAGAAAGAATTATGCAGCATGCCGAACGTGATGCAGATGCCATTGCAGGTGTTCCCAAGGCCAAACCGGCTCGATCCACCGACCCTCATGGGCTCATTCCAGTTTTTGATGAAGGTCGCGATGATCTCGACGCGCACCTTTAGAGGTCTGAGCACGTTGTCACTGGTCAGGATTGGAAAATAGACAAGTGGACCACGGCACTGAGTTTGTGCTTGGGAGGAGCGGCCCTTGGGTTGTTCGGAAGATTATCGCCCGAAAACTCACTGGATTATGAGAAGGCGAAATTAGCGCTCCTGCAAAAATTTCTTTCCACTGCGGAAGGGAATAGGGAAAACTTTTGCATTAGTAATATATATATATATATATAGATACCACCATTTGGAATTTTTTTTTTCTTTCTGCTTTGCAGTTATTATTCTATATCCCTGAAAATTATCACAAGACAAATTCTTGTGAAGGACAACAAAGAAACACATTACAAGAAAAGAACATATCCCCTTGTTACGTCAATTACGCTGCGCCGCGCGGTGTTTCGCATGTGCAAGAGAAGGACAAAGTGGATGGTTGCGCTTGTGAAAAAGAACGAAGTGGTGGCGCGTAGACTCGTTCGGGGACAAGCTTTGCTGAGAATGTGCTTGAGACTGTACGTAGCTGTCATGCATTCCCCGAATATCCGGTAAATATTAACCTGTAACCCATATATATATATATTTTAGATAGTCACATTGAAAAAATTAAATCATATTTCAACATTTCAGACGTATCACGACCTTGCCCATATATCTATATTTAGTAGTTTTAAATATATTTATAATATATTTTCCTAATACTAAGTTTTTATTTTAAACTTTCAAATATTCTATATTAGTAAAGCTATGTATTTGTGTTTCGTTAGCGTTTTCAAGCGCATGTATTTTTTGCTACGTATATTGATATGCTGTGCAATAATGCACATTATGTAGCATTTTTGAACTGCCGCTCAGCCAAGAGCTCCCAACAGGCAGAAGAATGAATTTCTGTCGGACGAAAGCCAGTGGACATCTTGCAACGGCAGGTCTCCTAGGTTCGGCGTCAGCAAGGCCAAAACCATCGGACCGAACCCCTGTCGAGCTAGCTGCACACGGACGAGTGCCTGCAGCCTCAGATCAGCTGTGGAAGACTAGCTTGAGACTCCTCTCGCAAAGTACGAAGACACAGCAGGCAGCTCCATCGATTATGCCCCTTTGTCGCTGGAATGTCGTAATGTTCAGGGTGCAGTGTCATAAGCTAGTGTGGCCCGTGCTTCATCCGCTGTGCTTGCGGCTGCGAGAGACATGGTCCACTGGGCTTCATGGACAGACGCCTTGGCAATATCGGTCATGGGCAACGGCGCGCCTTTGAAATGTACTGCAGACGAGGAGGTGTGTGTAGTATAAGCGGTGATTAGCAACACGAATCTGGTGTTGCGGCCGCCGGAAAGGGAGGTGGTAAATTCGAAAACGAGGGAGCTATCTGCCCCATAGATTGCTTATATGAAGGCGAGCCACCTCCATTCTAGGGGATAAAAATCAAGAGGACAGGAACCGAAAATGGCTAGCGTCGCCGAATTTCATGTAGCGGCTCTTAATGTTAGAGGTTTGCGCAATCGTCGAAGGCAAATAATCTACATCATCTTTTAAGAAAATAAAGAGTGAGAGTGGCAGCCATCCAGGAAACCAAGATGTCCTCTGACGAACATAGGGACGCAGCTGTCGATTCATTTTTGCTAGAATACAATGTGACAACGTTTTGTTTAGCCACTCTAGATGCTTATCTGGAGGGGGAAACTATTTCTGGCCAGAACAGTGGATATTACAGCGGCGTTATACTTTGGAGCTGATGAAGGGCGACTTATACACTATGACTTCGAATTTTGGGTTGTCCAGTGGAGAAATATTTGTGTTTATACCCTTTTAAGCAGCAGAATAGAAGCTTATACTTTCTGTCATTGCTTGACCATTTGAGCACAGATCATAAAAATATACCCTTGGGAGATTTAAATTGTGTTTGCAGAAATTAAGACTGAGAAGTGTTTTGTAAGCGTTATGACTCTAGTGATGCTTTCCTTATCTTCGTAGTACAGGCTCGTGGATGTTGAACAAGATATGTACGAGATTCATTCCACTCATTTTCATTGTTCTTGCAGAGCTCGGCTCGATAAGGTGAATGTTTCACTATATGGGTTAGGCACTGTTTTGGTTAGTAGGTGGGCCCATATTTTTCAGTGATAATTGCATGGTGTCTGTCCAAACAGGAGAGGACATTCGGTGCGTAATGCATCCTGGTTAGCAGCTGTGGAAAATGAATAGCGGCCTTCTATAGGATAGAATCTTTCAGCGTGCTGTATCTGCTTGTTTGAAAGACATGGTCGCGCATTGACCTCCCCGTTTTTAAAAAAGGGGACGTATGTAAACAAGAGACAAAAAATCTGGGCACTGATGTTTCGGTAAGGAGCGCGTTCCAGAAGATGCATAACCTTCATTCGCTAAGGTGCACGTTAATTATGTTACATAAGCTAGAGAGAATTCACCGTGGTGTTTATGCAGATGAAATTAATAACTTTAAAGCTTACCTTCTACAATGTGCAACTGAGAGATAAAAGGCGACTTTAAAAATTCTAGATCCATTAGGTTGAGAGACGAACAGCGATCTCGACGGCTCCTGCGTGATGAAAGTGGGACTGCTCTTGCCAAGAAAATATTGAAAATTGAATAAGCCGGTTTCGCCTACATGACGCCTCTGGAATATATCATTTTTTTTTACCTATATCGGAAACTGTTTGGAGTTCTGAGCCAAAGTGTGAGGCTGATTTAAGTCACTTGCTCGAAGCTTTTCTTAACACTGACATGAGCAGAGTGGTGTTAGAGGGACCTATTACTTTGGACGAACTTAAATCTGCCATTTCTGAGCTGCAGGGTCAGACATCTGGTGCAATCGATGACATTACTAGTGAGTTTTACACCCATTTTTGCATTACCTTGCACCTGTAGTGGTTGAAGTTTTCCAAGCACCTTATGATGCGGGGTTTCCGCCCCGAACTTTCTATTCTGAGCATACTATATCCGCACCAAAAGCTAAGATAGAAATTGCTTGATGACTGCTCAAGAGTATCGTACATTTTTCCTCTGAAACGTAGATTACAAAATTTTCCTTAGGTTGCTTTAGCGCTGTTTTCAGCTGGCAGTCATGAGTGCACCAGATCGGTGGCCTCACAGGCCCCAGTATACAAACACATATCCATATTGCACGTTCACGCAGTATCGGATTAGACTGAACTGATATATATATAATTGATTGGATTTGCACAAGCGTTTGATAACATCCTATACAATTTGATTTTCGCGATCTTGCAGCATGCAAATATTCCAGATACTTTGCTCAAAGTCATAAGGCTGTGCTAAAAAGTCCTCTATAAGGCTAACTGTAAACCAAGAGCTAAGCAAACCGATTCCGCTTAATTCATGTGTTCGCCAATGGTGTCCAATGTAGACTATGCTGTTCGCCCTATACTTTGAACTCCTTTATCTTAGCGTTGTAAACAGCAGTGCCATTAGAGGTTTTTCCGTTCCTCTAAGCCAAATTAAGATGATGGCCTACGGTGATGACGTCGCGCTTTTTTCAGGCAGAAAGAGTGCGCACGAGTATTGGCACTTAACCAAACAGCTTTGCGCGGTATCAGGCGCAGCTATTAATTTAGAAAATCTAAAGGTTTCTGGTTAGGTGATTGGTTTACGGGGTCGAATTTTTTTTCTGCATAAGGTTTGAAAGATTGGGGTATATTACAATTACAAAATCATATCTTTCTAGGCGATAAACCCAATAGTGACTGTGTCGGGAATTTTTGGCGCAAATTTGCAAAACACCCTTGTTTGGAAAGCTTGTATACGTCCTGCAAGTTCTACACTGAGCGAGAAAGAAGCTGCAGACAATACAGAGAACACTTGCAACTTTCGCAAAACAGTTTATATCATCAGAGTTTGGTGAATTACGTCTTTTTGACTTCATTGTGCGCAAACTAGGTTTGCGTTTTATTTGTTTCAAGATTGGCACATCATGCGTTTTTATTATCTATGCTTATTAGGGGTCTTAGTTCTCACTTGCCGAATCTATTTGCACCGACTAGATAAAGGCTCATGGATGTTATTGGGATCCCTTAAGAAGCTGCATGAATGAGACGAGATGAGGAGTATTCTTGTCGATAGAGTTATCTACCTCAGCGAAAACGCGAGCCAACGCGGAGCGAACCCGCCGTCCACCTAAAGAGCAGATCGTGCTTTGCAGGTTAGGTGGACTGTGGGTTCGCTCCGTGCTTGCTCTCCTGTTTTCTGTACTAGGTAGCTAAGTTGCAAGAGTACTCGTCATATCAGGTCATTCGGGCTGTTTCCATAAATCAATATAGATTTCAAATAAAGTTATCAAGCTGTAAAGCACTTTGTTTATAATTGTACTTATGTGCACACTATAAAAATAGTCTTTTAACTTAATATTGTTGATTTTTTTTTTATAACCGGGAAGTGAAATACCAAAATTAAGAACTAGGTTCAATACGATTGCACCTCGTAATAAAAAATACAGGATAGATAAATGTTCAATCGTCACTGACGCTCTCCATTAAATTGCCTGCAATTTTGCAATTTACTCATTTTAAACTATTTTCAACTATTTTCAACCTTGTCAAAAAGAAATAAAAGACTATCAGCATTGAGAAAGCTTTAGATTTTGCATAACAAAAAATGTAGTTAAATCGAGCAAATATTAAATCGAAGTTTTTACGCCCACTCTATGACAGGAAGCCATAAGCACTTGTGTAGATTCAAATCATGCGTTCAGTATTATGATTATTTTTGTCTTTAGTTTACATAATCTAATACAGTTGTGCCTGGTATTTATAAAATATTTAGTATTTTAGGAGATGTTGATAAGAATCGATTTTGGGTAGTTATTTCAATTGAAACAATGTTGACTATTCTTGATATTGCTGAACGTTGGCCGATTTCAAAATATTATGGAGAAATAACGGACACCTCTACAGCTTCAAATCCTTTCTGAAATGGAGAACAAGGCCTGAATAATACAGCCAAATAGTTTCAGTGCCAACACAATGTAGGGCTGAATATTATCTGATTTCAAGACTAGTGCTCAGTTCAATATTTCTTTTTATTTAAACAATATTTTGCAACACTTTCTTATTCTGTCATATTTCTGAGGTACAAGGTGATTCTTTAGAGAAATTATATTTAATATCGAAGATGCTTTATTTTAAACAGGAATCAAACTTGCCCCTTTTTTGCTGTTTTCAAATTTGGGGCAAATTTGATGCCATGTGGAGGACACACCTGATATTCTAGAGCTCCACATTTTGCGTAAAGTTAGGAACGTAACCCGCATAATAAAGGAAAATAGATTGAGTGCAAACAACCTAACACATCATGCCAGTATATAAGGTAGATAATAAACATTGTTCCGGTGCGCTGCTCTTCAAGAAGTTTGCGATTTTTTTACTAAATCTACAGCAGCAGCAAAACAGATTCCTAATAGTTATCATAAATGTAAAAGTTGTACACATTTAATAAGGAAAAAATATATGAAGAGTTCAGTGCGGAAGAAGCAGGTCCCTAAACTTGTAACTTTTTGAAATGCCAAAAACTGCGTTTTCCACCTCTGGTGATAGGATGTTTCCCCGAAAAAGACTGCGCCTATCGTGCAAAACTAAGGCTAATTGCTTTCTCTTGAGACATTAGGCCACCAAATATAATAATGTCATTGGATGCAAAAAAGGTCATGCGAACTAGATAACCGTTCTAATCTGAACGTACCCATATATAGACCGTTTTCTCGGTGAGGTTGACAATTGCCTCGAACCGCAGCACGCAGAGCCACTACTACTCTCTGGTATGTGGAGACGGGGCTACCGCAGGGTGTGCGCAAGGGCATTTTTCGAAAAAAGCGCAGGCGCTATGCAGTCTTATGCCCACAAAGCGTCTTGAATGGCCTAAAAGTGCCTAAACTTCTCAATTAATGCGAGAGATGCACTATCTTTAGTCTTTTCATATTTTCTACACTTTTTTACATATCCGACCCTTGTCCTTTCTTCTTTAGGCTCATTTCTTTCCTTACCCTCCCTTATCGCTTCATTTCCGCCGGTGCTAGCAAAATTTTTTTCTTTACTTTGTTGTTCGAATTATTAAGATAATAACAACCGAAACAGATAAATAATAGGAATAGAAAGATTAACAGCGGTGGTATGTGTGCGGGTCGCTGTGCGCTGTTACAGTTGCTACTCTCGTAATCAGGCGAAGATTAGCGGTCCTTGAATGTTAAGCACCAACCGAAAATGTTTCTCTTTGTCACTCTTTCTTGCGAGTTCCGAACACTGCACCTGTAGAGAATAAACCGCAAACTGAATACCCATGCAAGAACGCTAGCCGTTCGGTGACAAGCAGACGTTCTTTGCAGCAAAATTTTACTGAGATGCTGTGTGGCGAAGAAAAAATACTTCGGCGAATCTTCTAAGATTTATAAAAGTATAAAAAAACATGTCCCAATTTAAAACAACTATTTCGTGTAAATTAGTTGTCGACCTATTATTTAGAGAAAAAGGGCTACAATATATTTTTCGGGAAACACGCATCTGGTAAGCATTCGCTGCTAGTAATATATGCATAACAGATATGACAAACGAGATTTATAATAAAAGCAACTTTCGCTCAGGTAAATGTCTGGGACATTAACATAAGGGCACTATTCCGAATGCAGTTTGCGGCGAGCACAGAAATTCTAGGACAGCACTTCCCTCCGTTGACAACATTCATCTCCATTCTCCGCATACACCGGCTAACCGGTGGCTGAGTCATGCATTCCATGCTGAAATCCGATCGCTAGGTAGCGGATGCTTGAACGCCCCGGCTTTGTGACCCAACACAAGTAACTTGGCGCAAAGTAAATGAATCCAAAGTGGATATGAATCCTTCTGAATAGAAGCCCAGTGGAGGTGTGAGAACTTCACGCAGTAGCTTCCCAATCAGCATACAGTATATGAATGATTGAATGACCCAACAAATGTAGCACGATTAGCATTACTCCTAAAAATGACCTAAATCGGCGACATTCGCTTGCTTTCATTGCTCAAACTGTTACGGTAGCTCGTCTTTAGAAATCATTCAAGGATAAAAAGTAGATCGAAAGCTGATTTTTCCTGCTTGCGCCACCGCCTCGCTGTCTTTTGCCGCATAAAACTTGGATACGAATTCTAATCAGGCTTGTAGTCCTCGGCCGACCAAATCAGGCGAATAACTTTTGATAACTTCTGACCGAATGGCTTGACTGCTGATGAAGAGCTTTGTTCTCTCAGCCAGGTACTTTCAGAACGCAAACATTTGCAAGCGAATGCTCCAAAATGCCGATGTGCGCTGCATGTACCCGGTTACTCGGATGCCATCGCATATACGAATGAGGCGGTTGGTCTTAACAGTTAGATGGCAGCAGCTACATAATATGGCAGCGCCGATGATAAAACGGTCAATATTGTTACGTGGTCGAGCCGATGAACACAGAGAATAAGAAGCCACTGAGCGATCGTACCGATCGAGGACGAGGACGTTTGTCGATATCGATGAGATCCAAGCATGCCTATGGGCGTGACTGGATGGTTGCAGACCAAAGAGGAAAAGGAAGAAGGCAACAGTTTGCTGCCATGATTCCCCGATGAAGCGTCGCCCAGGACACTTTTGGGCCACAGGTTGCCAAGATCTGGTGGCCTAGCTAGGCCAAGGCACGCACTGCCCGGGCATGAGTAATGTCCTTATGTGGGACGGCAACTTGAGTCGTTGTGGACTTTGGCCGGCATGTTTAGTTATTTGGGTCATATGATCAATTAGCTCTCTCTGTGTCTTGCGGACGTGTGGGTGGCGTCTTGAGTCAGTCTCTCCTTCGCTGTGTCTTGTTACCGGGGCCGGAGAGCGGTGAAGCAGAGAAGTCGAGTCGGGTGCGGCAGGTTACAAATCAGCCAAGGGATGCTTCCTTTACCGTCTACTGACGGCGCAAGAAGACGCAGGGCGTGAAAGCTCTGGGTCAGGATGAGTGAATGAACGTAGCTCACTCCACTCACCAAAATAAAACGGGCGGTAAGCGGATAAACACAGGGAACAAAGGTGACCGATGAGGCAACAGGATTTGAATAACTTGTGACGGGACTAGCGCGAGGGCTCCTGCCTGCGCACACTGCCAGCTTCTTCTTATTATATATGTATATATATATATATACATACATATATAAATAAAGTTAAGAGCTTGGGCAAGACTGCTCAATCGAGAACACCGTCCAAGTATTAATATTTGCGCGTTTTTAAGGAGGGGAATGGGTTACGCTGAAAGCCGCCTTGCGCCGTAATATCATTGAAGGCATAGGTGACCCTGTCCTGCGTATCAAGTTTATTTGTTCTTACTCATTTCTGTCTTGTGGGAGAGCCAATTTCACAGTGACTGCCCCTTGACCGAGAGATTTTTTATTTGTAGATTAGCAGAAAACCGTCTTAAAACATCCGCATTGTTCTTTCAACTTCCAGATCCCTATCCACTTCCTGATCGAGAACTCTGGCATTCCCAACAAAAAGTCCTATATGCGAAGCCCCAAAGGTGCATTATATTGATGGCTGGCTCACACAACGGTATGTACAATCGCGCTGACAGGCTTGAAAACGATTGATTGAACATAGCGTATTATAGAGAATGAGAAATCGTACGATGTCACAGTCTGCTGCAGCCACCTCGTTCGCATGGAAAAGGGTCTAAAAGATTTGCGAATTGAATTATAGCAACCAAAATTTGTGGTCAAATATGACAATTTCTCCATATACCAATTTCTAGTGGCTGCTCTTTAAATGGTGCTGTTTAAATCCGTCCATTGCTGCAATCGCGTTGATATAGCTACGATGGCTAAAAAAAATGTTACATATTACCTCGAAAGCTCTATTTGCTGTTTTTTTAAGCAGCCACCGGAATGCGACGTAATCCCTCTGTCACAAACCGCCGTCTTTACGGTCAACAGAGGCGCGGTAACCCCTTTAAGGTTACCCACCGTCCTTGTATTATGGATTGAGTACAGTTAAATGTTAGACCTTTCAACCAGTGAAGTACGTGTGTCGGTGTGTGATTGAGGAATAGGTACATAAAAAGCACTTTTTTTTTCAATCAATTGAATATTTATAGCTAGTAGTCCACATTACACTGCATAATAATCGAACCCCCAAAACTCCACGACACGAGAGTGATAAAAGGCGACTTGGTAAATGACAAGAGGAAAAAAAACGACAATGGACAAACGCTGGGATAAAATTAAAAGATAAAGATAAAAAAGCAGTATTCCAAATATAATGGGTAAAGAGGTACACAGAAAACAGCGAAAAAATCCTAAGCCAGACAGAGGTTTGAACAAAGGCTAAAACAATATTCAATTACCCTACAGTGTGGAAAAAAGGAATACTCTCGGCCTTCTTGTTTGATGAGGCGTCGTAGTCGCAGATTTGATCGGTAGCGGTGGCCGTAAAAGATGAGAAAAAACGATGAGTTGATTGCGGGCTCAGTGAAAAACAAAAGAAACTTTCCCAGAGCGAGCAGCCGCGAGATTTGCTCTGGAGACTACATCTTCCCACAGCGCACGGCCGCGGGCGTTATGCGGTCTGCCTTTTTTACACACTTGGCTGGTTGCAGTGCGACCCATCGTCAAGGACACGCGCTGGTCGGTCGCTCCCCCGGAGATTCACGTCGAAGCATGCTCGGACGAGCGGAGATGTCCCGTAACTTCCGCTCTATATGTGAGGCAGGAGATCCAGTAAATTCTACACATGTGAGGCAGCTTGTGAATACACTCTGATTCTGGTGCGCGGATCAATTCTGTAATGTTTATTCATGCTCGTTGTCGCGAGATGTAACTTTATCAATTTCTTTGTGCGCAAGATGCGCCGAGATTTGTCTCGAAGATTCCGGCCACTCGCCATGTGTTTCAGTAATATTTCAGGCAGTGCTAGTAACTGTCTGCGGCTTCAATTCGATGCTCCTTGGTCGCCTTTAAATTGAGCGTTGATGGTTGCGATGGGCATTCATAGTTCGACGACCGACGAGTAACCTTGGTATCACCGCCGCCGCCGATTTGTTTAGTTCTTTGGCAGGTGCAATTTAGCCAAATAAAGAGTTTTGTTCAAGTGCAAATGCAGTGTTTTCATTTGTGGCTGCTGGCCTATCAGCACTTCGTGACAAGCTGTGCATCATGAGATAGTTTGCTAATGTGGCAAGGGCCTGAAGCTTATAAAAGAGTGGTGCAGTTCTATACATAAAGAAACATAGAAATAGGTAGTGTAAAATACGGTTGAACTAATACTCGTACTATAATAGTAGGACATTTTAGTTTATTAGCGCGTTTACCATTTTTTCAATTACCGCCGCTTCCAGCCTTACAGCTTCTTCTTCTGGTGCTCCAGAAGCTCGCGCCGTCTTTTACCTCTCATGGTTCCTCTGCAGTTCCTCTTACCACTTGTCGAAACGTACATAATATATAAATTTATACTGCGAGGGTCTCTTCTCACGAAACATTTCACTACGCATCTAATTAATCTAGATCGCTGTGATTACAGATTACTCAATTTATTTGCAGCTATACACCAATTACGACACAACTCTGTCAGGCTGCGGCCTCTCATTTCGGCCCTTGAATCTAGCCTCTCCTTTTTGTCTTGCGTTGATCGGCCCTCTTTAAATTCGCTCTCTGCCTTAAATACTTCCCCGGTAGGGTTCTGATTTCTTCCTCCTTCCTCAGTCATATCTCCGCGGCAGTTTGTGGCCGTTACTGATGTCTCCAATCGCTGTTACCACACTTCACCACCACCGGGCATCAAATTCTCAGACACTCCCCAGCTCGTCTGGCTGGGGATGGCTGAGGAAGAATCAGGCGTCCTTTGGTAAACGACGCTTTTTGAGTCCGAAGTCATTATTCTGCCCCTGGAACTTGTGCAGCGCCAGCCCGCAGACCTCTTCGGCGGTTGGGATCGTTAAGATGGAAGTGGGGTTTGCCGCGGCTGCTCCGTTTGCTCGCACACACTAACGCAAGCGAACATACAATACGCACATATATCTGTCTTTTCGCCCTCTTACGTTTCCCATGGCCGGGGTGAATATACCGCCTACTTACCACATATACTCTGCCTGTTTTTTTTTTTTACCTGGCATGTAGTTTGGAAAATTTTTAGTGTGTACTTCACCTCATACACTTGCATGCAAATTAGTTGCGTTACCATTTTGAATACTATATATGGGGCAGTTAAGAAACCCATAAGAGCAAATCGCGAGCAAGAGGTATGTAAGGAAGACCTACCACAGACGTATATGCTGTGCACTCAGCAGTACAACTCGCCACTTTGGTGGTTCTACAACTGCGGCTCACAGTTGTTATTGACACAAATTATTCGGCTGGTGACTTGCTTTCTGTGACAACCAGGCATGTAGGCATTATAAGAAGAAATTTGATGGGCAGTATGACTGGATAAGTGTTTGTAACTAATAATTCGCTCCTGTTGTCTAGCACTACCTTTAAAGGCGTTGGACAGCAAACAAACGGTGTTGCAACAAAGGCAGCTGAGAAGAAATTGAAAGAGCGAGGTTGAAATTTATAGCTTCAATGTTTCTCGTTCGCGCTAAGATTGTGAAGGATGTGAAGAACGAAGGAAAGCTAGTGGCTTTATGGAGGCAGCACCTCGATACAGTCTGAACGTGAAAGCCAATGGAAGAATGCGGCAAAAACCCTCGACGCCTTGGTGAAGTATTAAATAATATGTTCGGAGCAGCTCAGAGAAAGTAGAAAAACAGCGATGATTCCGTATATGTCTGGAGTTTCGCATAGGCTAAACACGATGGCCAAAAAGGCCAGTTGAGGCTGGCTTTTTTTTTTCGGTCCCAGACAAGTTGCCAAAGTTGTGCATAATCACAAATGCAGTTCAGATTCGAACAAAGGGATGCACTAAGAGGCAAAAAGAAAACTTGCGGAGCGCGCACGAAGGCTAGCATATCGGAATTTTTTTACCTGTGGTCGGGTACACATAGGTCAAACTGACAGATGTTTAAATAAAGCACTACTATAACACAAGCGCAATGTGCCCCAAGCAAGGAATGGCAACTTATCGGAACACTTCTATTGCCCCAGTAACCTATGCAAGCAATTATGGTCGAAGTGCATCGTTGAGGAAAGCAGCTCAAATCAATGTATATGTGACATAGTTGAGGCACGTTTATTTCGCAACAATGCAGCTTCAGGACTTCATCGGTGACTGTCAGAAAAGAAAATCGCCTTCATCTATGTTTGTGGTGCGAGCATGCAATAATTCTCTCTTATTTTTCTCATTTGGAGCCCTTTCTGCTGTACTTATCCTTCGTACTCCAAAATATAATTGAGTTGCAGGTTAGTAGCGCTTTTTCCTGTGCCTGTACTAGATGAGCAAACTACGCCAACAGCAGACTTGCTGCCCATAAAACAGCTGAGAAAAGAAAAGCGGATATTATACCTGCAGGTACCATTCGGCCTCCTCTGCTGTGATGCTACAGTCCTGTGTCGACTGTGGCTAGAAGTGGCGTTTACAAACGCCTATTCTCATCTGATCAGAATCTTAGACTCTCCAACTTGTGAGCAGCGCGGGTGTGTATAAACTATTGTGCACGTACTTTGGGACTATCCTAAATTTAACCGTGAGCATGCCTTCCTGGCTGATACACTCCGCCGCTTGGACTCTCGCGTTCGTAGTGTAGCTAAGATTTGGGCCCTTGGATGACTTCTTCATCACAAAGGAAATCAGTGAAGGCACTTTTAAAGTTTTTAAAGGACACGGCGTTGAGTTCAAGACTTTAAGTGTACGCTCTTATAGATATCTAGACATGTGATAGGCTCCTTTCTATTGGCGCTCTTTCTTTCCCTTTTCACCCTTAGTTCCCTTACCCACGTGTAGGGCAGCCTACTGGGCATCGCCTGGTTAACCTTCATGCCTTTCTATTCCATTTTCTTTTTCTCTCACTCTTTCTACAACTTAGCAATGAGGTCAGTACTTAATAGATTAAAAGGCGCAAACAACGGCCAGAAGAGTAAGAAGGCAGTATGAGTGAAAATTTAACGGCAGCGTTAGGTTTTTGGCAGTGCTAGTTCTACATCAGTGCTGGATTAGTTTCTTGAATATTCATACACAAAAGTATTTTGATCGAAAACTTAACAAAAGAATTAGGAAAAACCGCGGTTGAACTAGATACGAGACCTTCCATTAACCTTGATAACTTCGCACTATTTGTAGGCTAAAGATATTGTAAGGCGTGCACCTGTAAGTGTTGATGCCTAAACAATGTGAATGATTGTTTTAAAATAGAGTCGCTTTTTTTACATGGCCAAAGCTACTTCAAAAAAACGTAACACGGTAATTAATGAAGTGGAAAAGAGATCACTGGTTAAAAAACAAGTGTTTTACCGTATGATATGTGTCGGGAGAAATTGCACGATCCCACTTTGGGGGTTATGCTATACGGTCTTTCGACTCATCTTTGACACAAAGTGACTCTTAGTCTTATTTCTGATTTTAATAATATATGTTTCAAGCCTTTGTTTCAAGAAACATGATTTAAAGTATACTTACAGGTGTATTAGAGCCTTTTACTGTCATCTTTAAATGCATTGTTTGTCTAATTGACTTCGCCAGATTTTTTTTATTGCAAACGTTTTGAGCATATAACAGCCACATGTTCATTGTTGTTTTTTCAGGAGCTCTTGACAAGCTTCCTTGTACTCTTTGGGCCTTTGGAGGAGGACCAAAGTGCAAAAAGGTGTTTAAAGAAAAGTGTGGAAGAGGCAAGGAATTAAACCTGAAAGACTGTTTCAATCACAAAGAGGAAGAAAAGCCCACCGGGAATGAGTAGGCACGTCGACCTGGTTTATTAACACTTCAGAATTTGATGTGCTCAGATTTATTCCGATGCCATGACAATTTGTATTCATTGGTAACTAGAAATATATCTCCAAGCGGCACAAGGTGCATGATGCTGTGATATTCAAGGAATCCAAATGAATTTTTTGCTTTATAAGTATTAGTGAAAAATTAAATTAACTGATATGCACATGTCCATGTAATCTCTATGCCCAGTGACTCACCTCTGCCAAAAAGGTTTGCTATTTATACAACGCCGGAGCGTCTGGGAATGTGGAAGTGGTAACTAACCTGATTGTAATGTACTCATCCTCGTGGGAATCTGTTTAAAAGTGGACTGCTCCTTAAGCTGGCTGCCACATAATGATAAACGATGCCATGGCAATTTGTATTCATTGGTAACTAGAAATATACCTGCAAGCCACACAAGGTGCATGACGCTCTGTTATGCAAGGAATCCAAATGAAATTTTTGCTTTATAAGTATTAGTGAAAGAATAAATGAACTGATATGCACACGCCTATGTGTTCTTTATGCCCAGTGCCTCACCTCTGCCAAAAATGTTTGCTATTTATACCACGCCGGAGCGTCTGGGAATATGGAAGTGGTAACTAACCTGATTGTAATGTACTCATCCTCGTGAGAATCTGTTTAAAAGTGGACTGCTCATTATGCTGGCTGCCACAGAAGTTCTGGAATTGATGCGGCTCGTTTAAAACATACGATATCGTATTGACATTATAATGTACCTTGCACTTGGAATTTTTGTTGGGCTGATGATGCTTAAACACCGGGGCGATTGAAAAAGAGCGATCTCAATCCATAATGCTGAAGCACTGCAATTTATGCGAGTTTATCAACTACATCGGATGTTACCACGCCTGATGTATGTTCATATAACGAATGATTTGAGTTCAACACGACAGAACGTAGATACTATTTTAGCAGCATCATTTCTCTAAAGAAAGATTTTTAATAAGGATTTTTAGTTTAGTAACTGTAAGCCGGAATAAAAGCTTCGGTACGAGCGTCATTAATAGAATGAGATACTTGAGCCAGCTACAAATAATTTTGAAATTTAGAGATGTCTTCGATAAATATATCTCAATGTAAACGAAACTAACGGGTTACAATAATACATTGCTACACGTGCATTAACCATAATGAGGCATGATCCTGGTTTAATATTTATGCTGAAGTGATGATTATACTCTGTTGTCTTGCGCTGATGAATGAAATAAATGATTTGTAGCGTTGAGTTTTCTGCCCTCAAAAAATACTCTACATTTCAAATAAGCTCCTGTCTCTCTGGCTGGGTCTGTAGTAGTACAAACGGTTAATATGAGTGCTTTTGCGACAGATTCCTTTACTGCACCTGACACTAAGTCCTGTCACATCCACATGCCATGTGCATATTTTCTTGTTCAAAACTGCTATGTTCCTTAGCTTCATACATTTCTTGTATGCCAGACCTTATCAAAGCAATTGTTACAAGTATATTACATTTCATATAAGACATGAAAGGCCAATCTCTCTGCCTTTTCCTTTCAATAGATCCATCTATCTATCTAAAAGGTTCGACAAAAACCGAAGAGATATTATTTGGATTATTACAAATATAACCGGCCGTATGAACAGCAGAGACATGAAATAAATGAACCAGGCAACTTGAAACAGGGAGCGAAATCAGATCGATCTCGTTTATCATGACGTGTGTCTTGCATGTTGAGTTGTCTATTGCAATCCGGGTAATCTATATATTTTAATCGCGTTTATGTTTATTAATGGTTGCTTCTAACTATAGACTCATATCCGTTGTCATAATGTGTCATCTGCCGCTTTGCATGGTTTTATGGAAAGCGCATGGGCTTTTTACAGTTATCGGCATCTTTGATTACGTGTGCTATTCATACCGTATATACGACCTTGCGCTTTTAGTGATACCGTAAGTTACGGCCCAATTCATCACAGGCAGTTAGGTTGAGCCCCCTTCCTTTCTCCTGCTCGGAAGGGCAACAACTGAGGTTGCTTCATATATTCGAGAACTCTAGCGAAATAATTTAAATCTTTTAAATATTTTGTAGGTGGCAAGTTAGAGGCAAGGTAACGCTTTTTTGTTTTTGTTTTTTGCGCTCTTTATTGCCTCAGGGCATAAAAATTTTATGAAAGATGAAAGGTGTGGTCAAATTAATGAATGAAGGTTGACTGATGCAATGAAGTCGAGGATTGTACGGTGATGTGGTCCCTGCGTCCAAGCCGCATGACTGCAGATTGTGGGGGGAGAGGCCAGCTGCAACGCTCTTCGTCCCTTTTGTACAAAGTGTGACATAGAAGTAGCAATGAAACGATGCTAGGCACCTAATTCAAATTAAGGAAATCTCTATTCATGTTTCGGGAAAAGCGGATGGATAAATTGAAACTGGTCCAGGTTGGCCGATGGGTGCGATGGGTGCCTTTTCCTCAAAACGAAAGCGATTTTCTACTCTTTAATGCGATTCAGAAACGGTTTGAATCAGCTTGTGATCCTATAGATGCTCTCAGGTCTCTGTAGATACCTGTCATATCCTGCGCCAGCTACAAGAGGCCTGGGCCGGCTTGCACGATAAAGTCCGAGCGAAGTCTAGACTTAAATGGTGTCTTTAGAAAGACCAAGCTTATTTAAGACGGCTCGTGTTCAGAACGTCGAACGCTTCGGGTTCATGTTCACCAGAGTGGCTTCCCAGAACGGCCTCAGCAACCACTTGGGACATTTTTCCTCGTAACACAATCTTAAGCCGCAAAAAGCAATGGCACGGATTTTACACAACGCAAAATTGACCGAATGTGTACATCTTACAGCAAGGACAGTGCTAGCGCATCCCTGTATTTCCCTAATTTCTCTACTTAGACACCTGGCGTTCTTGTGTCTTACCCAAGACAGCACTAGAGTCGTAATCATACAAGCGACTTATTCAAGTCAGGACTGAAGCCCAGTCTTGACTCCAGTCTTAAGCGGCCATGCTAGTGGCCTATTCTTTAGACTTCAGTTAAGTCTGGACTTAGCTAAGACAGTCTTAAGATTGTTTTGTGCAAGCGGGCCCTGGTCTACCGGCCGACTTCAGTAGAAACGAGAGCGCTGGATTGAGCAAGTTGGTATTGGTTGAACTATTAATAAATACCATTTAGAAAAACGTGTCCTATTTTCCAAGACTAGTTCGCCTTCGCGCTTCATAATTTACTCATTAATAAATTTGTCCTCTGGTTGAGAGGCTTTTATGCCATGAGGTGAGGTGTCCCATGCCAGCTGTGATTGATTGGCATCGTGCATTGTGCCAGAGGACCATTTCACCCCCCCCCCCCCTCCACCAATTGGAAAGTTTCTTAGCAGACCGTGACGTTTTGTAGATTTGTGGCTTCTAATGCCAGGCCATAAAACGTCCCCTGTATCTCCTGCTAAATGAAACGCAGTGTCTATAGGGAAAAATCAGTGCATTTTATAAAAGAATTTTCATGCATCTTTTTTCTACAGCATGTCTGTGGAACAGGGGTGTCTTTCATACAGGATCTTCCTTCTCGAACCGCCGGCTCTGTTTCGGAAACGAAACTACGGAATAGAAGTTCAGAGCTATGAGGAAACAAAACGACATTTCAGAAAAAAAGATGGGTGTGTGTCTGAATCTGAATGACACTTTTTTGGTTTGCCACCTTACACGCTAACTACTTACTGCGCCAGCATTTGAAGAATGAACACTTATTTCTTCTTCTCTGCTTCAACTGCGCTGTTTCGCACGATCGTAATCTTTTTTGAAGTAAATAATTCGCGGGAGTAAACAATCATACCCGAAGCATGCTGAACCTTTTTTTCTCTTATCCCGAGGTGCATAAAAGCTCTCTCCCCTTTGTTACCTTTCGAAATTTCGCGGACACACATCAGAACATCCGAATTTACTTGTCTTGGCTCATCGGTCGGGGCTGAAACCCTCGTGTGAATCTTGATATATGCATAAATACGTAGTATATTGTTGCGTATCACAAAGTATTCTTTAGATTAGAGCCAAGCTGAGGAGCCAGCTATCAATATCTTACAGTTATTATAGCATTCGCGCCTGCAGCTGGAACAATTGCGGCTTTTAATAACTCATGCGCTCGAAAGTCTGTAAGCGTAACAGATGTGCTATATATGCTACATGCTATACAACATTTCATTCGCTGCGTGTGCCAATACCTGCTTCAACATCTGGAAATTTCAGAAAGAAAAGAGCAACACTGAGGCCAAAAAACACCTTTTGTAAATACCATAATTTCATTGTCTCACCTTCCACATTAAGAAAGTTGGGATTAGATGTTGCTTCCTCAGCGCCCCGAAAACTTAAAAGCGCAGCTTATCAACCCAAATATGTATTCCTGTTCGTTCAGGACAATACCTCGGAGGAAGCTGACTAACTTCGCACCAGATTTTGTCTGCGCGATATCATTCTCGTGTGGCAGGTCCTGCATAGAAGGAAGAAGCCAACAGTCGGCGAGGCCGAGGAAAGCATTGGGGATTATGTTTCATGTCTTTCTTTAATGTAATCTGCTTAGGAGAAAGATAATTAAACACAAAGTAGAAGAAAAAACAACGTGCCGATGGTGGGGACCGAACCCACGACCTCCGAATATCGCGTCCAGTGCTCTTCCAACTGAGCTACATCGGCCGCTGTCCCCCCTGCTACATTCTCGGGTATTAATGTTGTCTATATACGAACCTTGAGAGTGTTCACCAGCGCCACCCTCAACCATAGCGGCGGACGTGGAACGTCCTGTGTTACCGCCATCGTCACGCTGGCGGTAACAGCGCGAACTATTTATATATATATACAAGTGAAAAATTGCTTCAGACTGTTTCCAAGTTTATTTGTAGTCGACGTTTCGGCAGGAGCCCTGCCTTTCTCAAGACTCTACTCTGGACGCCAGTCCGTACTCCTGGATTGTCTTGAGAAAGACTCCTTGAGTCTTGAGAAAGGCAGGGCTCCTGCCGAAACTTCGACTACAAATAAACTTGGAAACAGTATGAAGCAATTTTTCACTTGTATGTAACCTCTAGCAACCAAGTACGTCTATTTACTTATGCTATATATATATATATATATATATATATATGAATATCTACGTCTGAGCGCCGACGCCGATAGGCGACAGTATGCGATAGGACAACGCGGTAGTTCCCGGGCTATATTTGCTGGAGCACGGTGTAAGGACCCATATAGCGGTGGTGAAACTTCTCGCACAATCCAGGAGTACGGACTTGCGTCCAGAGTAGAACTTCATCACCGGGTGAAAAGGTGGCAGTGCGGTTACGCAGGCCATAGCGGGGCCTTTATTCTTGCTGGGGGGCTTCAGTGCTGCGGCGACCAATTTGCCGGCAATGGGCCATGCGTGTGGAAAACTGATCACCTAACAATTCAGATGGAGAGACAGGAGCAGAGGAGAAGGTGGTGTCGAATAGTGTTGTTGGTTGATGGCCATAAATTATGTAGGGCTGTAGCCATTGGTGCGTTGAAGGGCGGAATTATAGGCATAGGTAACGAAGGGCACAATGGTGTAACAGTTCTTATCGTCATGACGGACGTACATGAATATCCTGTCGGATAAGGTGCGGTGAAAGCGCTCGATAAAGCCATTGGTCTGAGAACAATAACTAGAAGATGTATTGTGGACGGTGTCGGCAGAGCGGAGCACTTCCGCCAGGACTTGGGAAATAAATATGTTCTCACGGTCGCTAATCAAGATGGCGCAAGACGATCGCCCGCAGGAAAAACTCGGGAACTCCAGAAGCGGCACTGAAGGAAATTGGGGCTCTTTCAGCGTACCGCGTCTATTGGTCGATGGCGGTTACAACCCATCGACAAACGGCGGTCATGACAGGTAGGGGGCCGAATAAGTCAATGACGACAGAATCGAAATGCACGGACGGGAAAGGAAGAGGTTGCAGTGAGCCGGCAGGAAGAGATGATGACCGTTTACGATGATGGCGAGGCGAACATGATGATATGTATTTTGCGACGCTGGTAGAAATCCCGGGTAAACTCTTATACGGTCGTACGACTTGTCGTGTCCTAAATGGCCGGCAGTGGAATCTTCGTGTTAAGCCTCCAACACTTGATGATGGAGAGGGCGAGGCCCAATAGGAATCCACAGGTGATCAGCCGTGTGGTATACATAGCGGTAAAGCTTTCCTTGTTGAATCCGGAAAAGGCGGAGCTGGAGACGTAGGCGACTGCGGGGGGCCGGTGATTGAGCGTGGAGGCGAGCGGTAATTGGGCTTCAGTAAGGATCAGCTTGCTGAAATGCCGGGAAGTTAGTGCTTACGTCCAGCGGAGAGACGTCGATTGGTTCAACATCTAGACGATCACTAGAATGCTGATAGCAAGGGCAGTGTAGTGGCCGCATCTGAGTTGGTTGGAGTAGAAGGTAGCGGTAAACGAGAGAAGGCGTCAGCATCCAGGTGTTTTCTGCCGGATTTGTACGCGATGGTGAAGGTATACTCTTGTAAACGTAGCACCCAGCGGCCAAGCCGACCTGATAAGTTCTTAAACGACGACAGCCAACTATTCCTCCTGTACAGATCCAGCACCTCCACCACTTAAAGAGGCCCCGCTCGAACAAACGTCTTTATTCCAGCCCGAATCTGAAACTCTGCGCGTGATCTTCCGGCACCGGTCAATGATGACGATGCTGCGAATGTGCAGGTGAAACAGGTGAACGTTCTCGCACCGCGCTCACAATATACACATTCGTTCCTCTATATATACGCTCACCTCACGACCTACCCGCCGGGATGGCGCAGTGGTTAGGACGCTCTACTGCTGTTCCTACGGGTGCGGGATTTAATACTGGCCTCGGCGGCCAGTTTTCGGCGGACAAGATAAGACAGGCGCCTGTGTGCTGTGCGATGCCAGTGGACGTTAAAAAACTTCAGGTAATCGAAATTTAAGGCGTCCTCCACTGGCGTCTTTCATTGCCTGCGTCGCTTCGGGACTTTAAACCCGACAAACCAAAGACAAAACCAAACCACGACCTACCACTAGGGACAGTTGTAGACCGACATTGGTTTGAAAATGGAACCTTACGGATGATGATATGTAAATAAAACTACATTGAAATAAAAGGTATATATTTATTACCTGGAATTACAAGTTCTAATGTGCAAATATTGGAATAATGACTGAATCCTACATTACCGAAGCTCCTAAACGAACCCGATTCCGATTTGGGGTGTTTTTTTGAGGGCCCATAACTTTGTAACGGATAGGCAAAGACAAACGGTCGTGGTACCAAACGATTTTTTATGATGAGATATATGAAATGGAATGCATCGGATTCTTCAATCGCGTGATCGTAATTTCTCCTGAGAGGCAGAATAGGTAACAAGTAACTGAAACGAAACACATTCAATTCATGAGTGTTTTCATGTGCCCGTAGGGAAGACGTATCATTTTGTATATGTATCTTTGTATGAATATGTATCACTTCGTATACTTAATTTTAACAATACCGGCCGCGCATGAAATTTTCGAGCTTGTATTGAATTCCTATTCTTTTGTTTTTACCATACTCTGTTCGCCGGTTTTGCCTCTTTTGACTGCTTTTGCTGTACCAATAATATTTTTCATAAGTTTATACATCCATCCATAGGAGCCTCCTTCTGTATTATTTATGTAATACCTGTTTCATGAATAAACAAACTTCTTCTTCTTCTTAAAAAAAAAAAACAGCGATTTCTATGACGAAGTATTTCAGTGGCGCCCACTAAATTTAAACTTCTACTTAAGAAACAAAACTGAGGCCAAAACTCGAATATGAATCTTCAGTGTGGATCCCACACAAAAATCGCTAATCATATAGATTGAATGTTTGCAAAGTGCTGCTGCCCCTATCATTCTTTCTAACTATATTTGAAATAAAAGTGCAAATCTATAAAGAAAAACAAAAACGTGCCTCATATTTCAGTGCGCCGCCGAATGGCACATATTTGTCTTTTCTACAAAATCTACGATTTTATTCCTCATCCCAGAGATTAGGTGCTTCTGTAGCAATTATACGTTCTAGCGATCCCAGGATTTTGGTTTGCGCTCCTCCGAAAACGCCTCGCGCCATCCTGCGGCAGCCAGCGGCGCGGTGCCGCGTAAGTGAATGACGCTGAAACAAATAAAAATCAATAGCTCGCCATTCATAAGAGTTATTAGTCATTTTCCGCGATAACTTCTTATCAGCTTTATAGAGTTCCTTCTTGTAAGCATTTTATCTACCTACACACAGGTTTCCTGGGCAATCGAAAAAGCAATGCATGATGTTTATGAGAATGGCCTCAAAAACACCCTTTTCGCTATTGAATCATCGACTATTGCGCCAGTTAGCAAGATATAAAATGTTTCCTCGACATTAAAGTAGTGCAGTGTTCTGCCTTCAGAAAGGTTCCTACTCTTGTTTTTCTGATCAGAAACTAATTCTATCAGCTGGGGTCTTGCAGAATTGGTTGCTCCTCGAAGGCGGAGACATGACATCCTCGGAGATGTCATGGCACAGAAGGCTGGAGCGCACGACCGTGTTTAGTAGAGACGACGCCTTTCATCTGTTATTTTTTTTTTCACCGAGGGGAGAAGAGGAGGATGTCGAGATGGCTGGCGGAGAGAGGAGGGGGGTGCTCTCGACAGTGGATGGCTGTTGTTTGTTTGAAGAATGATTGTCGCGCATGCCTCTTCTCTATTTCAGTTTGGTGCGCTCTTTAACAGCGCGTCGGCGCCAGTACCAGGCAGAGGCTTTGTGCAGCGGGTGTGGAGCTTCATTTTGTGGTGAGAGGGGTATGACAGTTGTTCACGGGTTAGCTTTAGTGCATAGCACTACTTGGCTTATGCCAGCGGTGTACAGATTGTGCGTGTGGCATATGTGTACAGTGTCTTCAGCGGCTGTGTAGCTCATGTCGAGTAAACAGCTGCACGTTGACTATTGTCTGACAGCCTGTCAAGTGTGAATTGCACTGGACTAATAGTATGTCATAATTGATTATAGTGAATTAGCTCATTGTGATTATATTCACGCTTAACACCACGACTGCAGGTAATATAACGTTAAATACACTACGTAGGGTATAATTGCACTATACTAATTGCATATCTTACTTACACCACCTTCAACTTATTTATACTACCTCACTTATACCACCTTCAAGCTGCTGTTTATCGCGAACGATGCAACCATGCACGCTTGACATGATGTGGCAACGGTGGTTTTCGGCTCTTTCTCAGCAGCGATCATGGTGTAAGATAGAGAGCGAATTCTCTATGCGCCACGCCCTGATGCTACACAAGCCACTGGTGAAGCTTTGAAACTCAGAGCCCCGAATATCAATACTATCATTGCCTGTTGATTGAAGCGCGAACGAGAATGAAAAAAATAATAATAAAAGCCTACCTAATAAAGGAGTGAATGCTGCAAACTATTATAAGAGTGAGGGGAGCTGTCATATGCCTTGAATTCGGAGACATGGCGCTGTTTCTGGTCTTGGTTAACGCCCGCGCGCTAACCTTGTAATTATGATAGAATACATGTACAGAACACTAGCTGCGTACGTGCAAGACACGTCCTATCATTCTCTCCCGCACGCGAATTAGTGCAAAAATAAGGAATATTACAGGACTGTGCTTATGTCTACTGAAGAGCGGAAGTGGCGAAGGACACAACGGGGCTGATCTAACTGAGCTGCATAGTCATCGTCATCCCTACTATAATCATCACCATAACTGACGCTATTATCATGAATATGAACTAAATGCACCGCAATTCTCATCGCTACTACAAACCTCGTCATCCCTAACTGCAGTGTATTTATCATCCTACTCTCATCCCTAACTGCATTGTCATTGTCATCGGTACTAATCTCATGCTTGACAAGGAGAATTACAAACGGTTTCTCGCAAGCCCGACGTGCAGTTTTTGCGTGCTAGGCGGGAGGTTGGAGGGATAGTGGTTCGATTTCCGGTAGAGACAATTTTTTTCTTCAATGTCAGTTAGTGCGAGCATTTCCAGCGGACATTTACGAGCCCATGAGCCAAGAAGAGTTTTCGTTTTAAAAGCAGCCGAGGTAAGACGCCTGTTGCTTATGGTCTATTGTAATTGACAGGAGTATGACGTTCGTCTTCCTGTATTCCTGTAGACGTTTTGAACGTCGTACCGTGCCTTTGTAAAAGCCCCGCAGTGTAGAAGTCATCTAATCTCAACTGTGCCGCAACTTGGCAGGCTTCACTGGGTTATATTCCGTGACGCACCTGCCGTTAGCTGGTCGCACATCACACAGACACGTTGATGACAGGCGCGCGTGCCAATTCTGCTGGGGATGCTAGCTCTCTTTGCTCGGGGGCTGCCATTATAGGAACCAGGTAATATACGGCAGTAGCCAGATTGAAGCTTATATATAGCTGCCTATAACGCCGCAGCAACCAGGCACCATCTGTGCGCACATGGCGCGTCCAAGTTGATGGAAGCTCCCGATGTGGTATATATGTGTGCATCTCCTTACGTGTGTCAGGACTAGTGACCCACCGCTATCACCCATCCTCGTGGAACACTAAAGTTAACAAAGTTTGAGGGTGGCAGTCCTTGCCATTTTTACTAGCACATAGTTGGAGTAATGTAATTAGTGTCTATTGTTTCCTTTGCCCTTTCTCTCTGTTTTTCGTTGCAATCTCCTTCAGTCCTTTTTTGTTTTTGTCGGCCGCAGCTCAGGTTCTTACGGATGCTGCTGCTGCGGTCGACAAATTTTCTTTTTGTTATTCGCCTTTATGTTCAATACACAGATAGCTACTTCAAATATGCAGATGCTCCTTTGGAGGCTTTCACTCCACTGAGTAAAAGATTGGTGCACGATGGTGGTGGTATACTGGTTTTTTAAATTATCAGAAAGGACGGAAAATAGTGTAGTCAGCCGTTGCAACTGCTATCTAAAATTTGAATCACCCGAGCTGAGGCCGGCGGGAAAGAAGATGATAGGGAGAGGATAGCGAGTAGAACTACAGAGGGGAGCGATAAAAAGAAATTACACGGGTACGGGGGATGTTTGTACATTAGGGTGCATAACTGCTTGTCGCACAATTAAGGTCACATTCCAAACAACGCTTTCCTGGAACGTCTTTGCTGAAAATATTATCTGCGCTTTCCGCTCTTGTCCCGCTCCCTTCACTCCTCAGGAGTGTTGCGACTGCTACCGCAGGAACGAAAAGATTCTGCCATGTCCGGCGCCAGAGCAACTATACACGCTTGCCAGCCCTCGCCACTCCATCTTACCCTCTTCCGTCGCTTGTGCCTGACTAGGAATTCTCTCTAACAACCGATGGTTGGTTTCGTGGGATCACAGCCGCTCGCGTTTTGTGGAGAGAAGAAGAGGGGGGTGGGGCAGAAAACAACACCCGGAGACTTTTCCCTGCGTGCATTTTGTCTCTGCGTCCGTTTGCCTTTGCGGGGCCTCACTTCCGCCATTCTCCCTTTCTCGCTTAATGCCTGTGAGATTGTTCGCACCACGCGTGCTCTCCACTGCCCTTGATCTTCTCTCGCTTTCTACGCTCTTCTCTCCTCCGTCGTCTCATTTCGTTTGTTCCTCCTACTGGCCTTAATTGCGCACGCATTGCCGATGACGCCGGATTGTTTCACGCTATGTTCACGCGATTCGTTCGCAATAAACGTTCAGCGCAGTCCGTGTCGTCTCGCCTTGTCCTTCTCTTTGCGCTGTTATATATTTGTTCAAGACATGTACGAACACGCCCAATTTAACACAGTAATCAAGTTCATTTCTAGTACAAAGGCCTCTTTTTCCATGGGCGCTCCGTCCGTTCTGTATGCCACCTTTTCGTGCATCGCTGTGTCTTTGTGTCATGCTCGGGAATTTTCCTTCTGCCTTCGAACCAAGCGTCTACCCGACGGAGCCAGTGCCCTTTTCCGTGGGATTGCGCATTTCTCCGGCCGTGGAACACGGGTTGTCAAGGTATTGAGATCAGAATGGCGTCGGCAAGCTCGCCTGTGCCGTGACCTCCTGAGTTCAGCGCAGTCCGTGTCGTCTCGCCTTGTCCTTCTCTTTGCGCTGTTATATATTTGTTCAAGACATGTACGAACACGCCCAATTTAACATAGTAATCAAGTTCATTTCTAGTACAAAGAGCTCTTTTTCCACGTGCGCTCCGTCCGTTCTGTGTGCCACCTTTTCGTGCATCGCTGTGTCTTTGTGTCATGCTCGGGAATTTTCCTTCTGCCTTCGAACCAAGCGTCTACCCGACGGAGTCAGTGCCCTTTTCGGTGGGATTGCGCCTTTCTCCGGCTGTGGAACACGGGTTGTCAAGGTATTGAGATCAGAATGGCGTCGGCAAGCTCGCCTGTGCCGTGACCTCCTGAGCGCCCAGGTCTGCAGCAGGACTCAGGTCTCCTAGCACCAACGTGAGCTTCGGGCCTTCCACGTCCTAGCTGACCAAACAACGGAGTTCCTCTGGCAACAAGTGCTGAGACTACTAGAGCTAGGCCTGCTCAGGGCTTGCCCGCTCCACCTTACAACGTGCACATCGTAAGTGATGTGACATTGCCGGCTTACCTGGAACGTGTCATTTCTCTCGGGCCAACGTTTGCTGTGCCGCCTAGGCAATCATGGTTAGAGCAACAATCAATGATTCGTCAGGTGTCTCGGTATGCTCAGGCGGATGCAAGTGCTCAGTTTGTCGCAAAGGTTGTTGATGTACTACGCCTATGCAAGAATTCGTAACCCGGTCTACCAGTCATACGAGTGGCCTCCTTTTTACATGATCACTCGCTTCGTCTCGTTCTGTGGGGTAAGAAGGGTGGACTCATTATAATGCCTAACACAATTTTTAAAACTAAATCTAGGAATGCTATTTCGTCGGTCTTCACCAATCATCCAAATGTATCGCTGACCAAAGTCAAGACCCGTGCAAAGAAACTTTGCGAACGGTTAAATCTTTCGGAGCTTGTGAAGACGATAGATATGAGCATGAATACCTTTTTAGTAGCATTTTGTAGTGCAAAAACCCATAAGGTAGATGTGCCACTAAGGACTATTGTCTCTCAATCTGGAACATGGCAGCATTCTATCGCAGGTTTTTTACAACGACAACTTAAGCTTTTACCCACTAACGATCTGTTTTTGGTCAACAACTCTAACCTGCAGGTTTTAGAATAATTTGCTTATAATTATGACAAGTGCTGCCAAGCCTTCTCAATTGACAATTAAGATCTTTTTTTATTCTCTACCCCACAAGCTAATCCTTGAATGCGTTGAGCATTCTATTGACAAATTTGGCTTAATTGACTTCCAGAACATAACTGGAGTTCCAGTCCGAGGTTTTTTAGAATTTTTAACCGTTTATTTACAGTCAACATACGTCACGTTTGGAGGAACACTGAACTTGCCAAAGCAGGGCATATACGTTGGGTCTTCCATTGCCCCCAGTCCTTAGTGGCCTAGTACTTGCTCATTTAGATGGTCTTTTATTCGCGTTCATGAAGGACCGAAACGTACTCAGGGTCTTTCGGTTCGTAAATGACTTTTGAGTTGTACGTTGCGGCGCGCAAGCAATTGAATGTGTTACTAGAAAGATATTGGCTACATTTTGAACTGCCCTCTTGACCTAGCACATGAAGTTGAAGTTGAAGTTGAAAGTTTATTTTTGCATCAAAAAACAAGGCACAATAATATACAGCGAGAGGTCCCATGGTAAATGGTAAACTCCCAGTAAATGGGCAAATTAGGTTTTTTAGTTATCCGGCTCCATTTTAAAGGGGATGGCAGCTGCTGGGGCTATGAGTCACGCTATAAAACCGTTCTGACTTTCAACTCTGCCCACTCAAAACTTGTAAAAAGAGCCATTACCGCGTCTTGCTTTAAAAACGACCTCGGCAAAAGCTGCCCGCATCTCATCACAGAAGCGCTCAACCATCAAGCCGAAAGGCTGAGCAGTGCCGGCTATCCGCAGCACCTTCTCATTTCGGTTGCTGAAGGCCTCCTGAAAAAGATGCGCACTAATGTGAGTAAGTGTGACGCCCACGCACATCGTAGGCAAAAGGTAGCTGTGATACCGTATTCACAAAGTGTCACACAACACAAGTCGTTTTCTCTGCTCCTCAAAAACTGTCAGAACTATGCAAAATAAATAATCAAGAAAATACAAAGAAAATAAACTGCGGCAAGAAGCATCGGCGGCTCTTCGTTGAATGCGCAGAAGGTGTAGTATACGAAAATCCTTTAAACTCTGGAAAAACCCATGTAGGCCAAACTGGAGATGCGTCAGTGATAGGTTGAGGGAACATGCCAACAATGTAAAACTGTCTGTGACGGAAAATATTTAGAAGGTTTTCTGGCCACCTACTGCCTTACTTGTAAAGACTGTTCCCCGGATCTTGCTAGCAATGCTATTAGAAAAAAGAGGAAATAACGTGTAACACGAGAAATCGTGGAATCATAACTGATATTCAGTCGGGGAGAAGCATGTGTTAGTTCTGCCTCTATCACTCTCTCTGAAAAAGAACGCACCTATTTGCGTATGCATTGACAATGACGGCAGATTGTTTCAGAGTATATATGTTCACGCGATTCGTTCGCAATAAAAATCGGATGTTCAGCGCCGTCCTTATCGTCTCGCCTTGCCCTTGTCTGTTTGCGCTGTTATATATTTGTTCTAATGTTGTAGATTGAACAAATTAAACAAAATTAGGAACCATCGAAGTGACGAAGTTCTAGGGAAAAGTATCTGCATCTTTTAAATGAATAATAAAGCACATATTCCTACTTTTACGATTCCATTTTATTTCCTGGACTGAATAGAGAACAAGTTTTTCGCTTGCAGCATTGAATTCGTGGTTTTGGGTAATTTATATTGTTTGTTTAAATCAAAAATATATCCCTAGCATCGGGAACTGCAGAAAGTCTTAATAAAGCTTTGTGTAATATTAGCAGGAGCACGAACTCATACCCAAATAAGGTGAAAATTATATTCGCAGGTAATCTTTCAACACATTGCTATATTAGTATAATTCACAACATAATCTCAACAGTGCCAGAAGACACTTCATTCTTCCGTTTCTAATTCCTGTAGCAAAACTTCGCCGTCATCTTTGCTCTTACATACATACCAAAGTAGCACGTCGTCAATGGGCCTGCGTCAGCCCAATATTGGGAAGAGCTGCCCAAATATTGGGGCAATAATGTGTTGTAGAGCTACCCGTGCCAAGATGTGATCCTATGAACCGGCCTGATTTTCCTACAATGATCACCAGTGGAAGACTAGCTTATCTATTTGCATGCACCCTCACTTAACGTCTACCCATTATCTTAAACCCAAGCATACCCATTGGCTGGCATACAACGAACAACCAGCCCCTCTCATTGGCTATCGAATACTTGCAACCAAGCTTACTCGCTGGCTCTTAAGAACTACTATCCAGCTAGGCTCATCGGAGACCCAACATAGCCACTCCAAGCTTGTCCGCTGGCTTTGCATAATTGTCATCCAGACAATTCCATTATTGCTTTTTTATTATTGGTGGCTATTTTGTGCTCTGATGGGTGTTACAGAGCAGAGGCGCCAAACACAGGGTTGTGTTCGCTTTTCTGCAGGTATTTGAGAAGAACTTAATATATGCAATACGCTGAATGTATACACTCCCGCAAAAAAGCCGGAATGGTTAGTTGCATGAATATTTATTAGATGCGCGTGTTGTATAGGGTGCAAAAACCTCGAGGCAGAATTCTTTCAGTCTTCCAGGACTTCACCTGCGGTAGAGTCCATTGACAAGGTTGGAGCCGATCCCAAGTTGGAGGAAGACGCCGCATAATGGCAGCTTCTGGTGTCGTCTGCCAAGCCAGCATACCTCTAGCATGATCCTTTTATTCTCGGTTATAAGGAAAACATCTTTCACCAGCTTTTGCCGATATATGCTTCAGCAGCTTTCATTTCACTGTCTTCACTTTCGCAGAAAACATTTACAAGTAAAAACAACAATAGGAAACCATAATATGCACAGTTATTTTTTTTTTTCAGTAAAACTTGAGCAAACTTTTCGTGCGCCGAAACATTTTCCACTGCTACAAAATTCTGTATGTCCAAGTCTGTGGGCTGAAAATGAAATTCATGGAGTGTGTATCTTGTCTGTTTGGTGCAAGACAGATGCAGCAAACGCTTTTCTGACTCCCGACGTTCATAAACAACAGGCAAGCATATTCCATCAATCATATCAGGTGCCAGTGACTGACAAGGTGATTAATTTACTTAATAAGCCACATTGTATAAAAATGGATATCTTACCGTTCGGCCTGAACAGCCGTGCATGCAGCATCAACCGACACAGCCCCACAGGAAATTTGCACGCAAAGGTCCATCCTAGTGACCACGTGTCTTTACTCCTGCGGGGAAGTGTTGCAGCATGGCAGTCAAATAAAGCAGCACATATTCCCCAAAACCTGCTCCCTTACGAGCATATATCATAAAATAAAGGGCCAGTGGTACGTACTCACACTAGGTGCAGCCTGTCCTAAGATCCGTTAGACAGGACGAGGCATGTCGTGATTCGACCGTTTATTCTCTGAGTGAAGGCAGAGCTGCGGTAGATAACCCGTGAGGCGCGCAGCGCTGCTCAAGGATAGAAGAGTATGAAGAAGGCAGAGAGCGCGCTAGTGGTGCCCATGGTCGTGCGAGCGCGGCACTGCTGTCTGTATGGTTTCAAACATGAAGGAAGGAAATAACTTAAGAAATTAGGAGAGGTCCTGACATCATTTTTTTTAAGCCGGCGTGGCCGCGCAGCGACCGGACGCTGGAACGTCTCTCCTCGTCCTTTACCCCACGCATTTTCTTTCTCCGCGACGCTCACGTCCCTAGGGCACTTAGCAACGCTGTTGCTAGTGGCCAGAGTTCTCATAACAACAGCGTTGCCGTTGCTAATGGCTCGACTTGGCTAACCCTAATTTTGACGTCACTTCCGCCACACTTTCTCCAATTCATTGGGCATGGCAAGGGCCTCTCCTAAGTTGTTTCCTTCCTCCATGGTTTCAAATGACCTCTCCCGGATTGCAAGCAATGTGACGTCAGGGAGGCACGTGACCACCCGGCTTGGTGGGCAAAAGCGCTTCATTCAGCCGGGTATCCCTGCTGCAAGGAGCGGCGGGACGTTGCCCGCTGCTGTGCAAGTTTTGCTTCAAATCTTGCGACAGCCATATTCGCATCTGCCATAATAGGCTGCACTCCTTAGTATTAGCAATTTTCGCCTTGAAAAAGATAGTCTTGGCAAGCATGCATGCCATTATTTTTGTTCAGTGAACTGGCACGGCCACTTGCAGAAGACTTGAAATCCTACCAAACGCTTGAAACTCATAGGACGTCAGTATGCTGGAAAAATTGTCAATGCAGGCATATTACCAACATCATTTTCTATTCCTTTTTTTTAATCTCCATAAAATCGACTGTGAGCCACACGAAGCGTAGGCAGTTATGAGCAAAAACAGCAACGCCCGTGGGAGCTTAATGCTTGGCTGGATGATTTCCATCCCAAATACAGACATTTTTAGTTTTTGGTATGTTTGACCAGGCAAAGAAAAAAAATTATTTCCGCCTAGCCGTGTAGTACTGTCACCAAATTGTGCTACAAGGAAGCTAGAAATAATACGCGAAGGAGTCCCTTGGTATCGAAAGTAACAAAGCGGGATTTGTACTACAAAATACTATTCACGCAAGGCGCACAAATATTCATAAGGGTGCTTGAATGATTGCAGGAAAAACACTTTTCGCTTGGGACACGATAGCTTTTGAACGAGCTATATAGCGATTCCGTCAAAGGATGCTGTTGTACGTCTGCGATTATGCCGCTGGTATGACCTTGGGAGCCGTTAGAATGCGATTGGCCAGTATTCAGCACGGTTCGTTCGGAAGGACAATAAAACAAACAAAGAAGTGCTTGTTCTTTTTCCCAGAATTGCGCGAATGCCCTTGTATACCAGAAAAAATGTGCTTACGGTCTAGAACAATGTCGAGGCCTGCCGGCGCACGACGTTGGCGCTTGGCTCTTTGCACCGCTGAAAAACACTTTTGGACCGCGTATAGAACGGAAGAAACATCTAGTTGGTCATCGGCGATCGCACCACGCGGGATCTTTATGGCGTTGCGAAAAGCACAGAAGGTTGTCACCAGACGATACCAAATCCTCCGCACCATGCCACGAGCAGCGGAATGTTTTGCCCATCAATTGGCGGTCGCCCCCTTCGCCCCTCCTCCGAAACGTCATACGTGACGTAGGCGGGGAGAAGTCTAATGGCACTGCAAGTTCCAATTTACCGTCGTTAACAGCACGGCTTGCGAGCCATGGGATCGATGAATGCGTAAGCTGCCACGGCAACGGCAGGTGCCGCTGCGTCACGAATAGCCGAATGGCTAACCCTGCTAGAGAGAATGTACGTATTTTCTAAACTGTTAAGAGAGAAACAGCATATTTTTAGATTGAAATACCTTCGGTCTGGTCGCAATATGTTATGATATTATGCCATAAAAGAATGGCGAAACTTCCCAGAACACCGCACAGGAAGATATCTTTAAACACGTTATGTTCAGCCAACTTTAAAATATTCGAAGACAGCTTCACGAGAGTATAGAGCCGCTTATAAAGCTTTCGGCCAAAACAAAAATACGGACAAAAATAATTTGTTTTAGAGCAGCATGACCAGATAATAATAATTTTATGACAAATGTTTCGGTGGGTGAGCACGTATTCATAACATCATGTCTTTTTTTGCCTCTGTAACACAAAGAGTTTCATTGCCACGTATTTCCAGTTACCATTTGTGGAGTTGCTATGATTTAGGCTTCTTGAATCTTTTCTCGTTGAAATCTTCTTTACCTACAAACGTTAAGTTCGAACAATTTAAACAACTGCCACAACGTGTACACAACTTATAATAAAACGTTAGGCAGCATACAATCCTATAAAATAAATACACTTCATTCCAGAACATCCGAGAATATAGTTTTTTTCTCTGCCAGGCGGAGATAGAGACGTATAGAAAATGTTGCTTGCATTTTTTCACTTGCCGGACTTTTATCCTATGCTGCATAAACAGCATAAGGAGGTTGTTCATTGTTGGCCCCTTGATGAAGCACAGAATGCTGACCGCGCAGGAAAATAGGAATCGAGTGCAAGTTTATGGTTGGTGAAAGTCATAATGCAAAATATGCTGCTACTAGCCTACCTTCCGGGCTTACAAGACCACTGGCGGTCGAAGTAATTCCGTAGCCGTTCACTACGGCTCCTCTTTCTCTCTTTCCACTATCCCACCTTCTTTCATTTTCATATGGCGCAGGTCAGGCGTTCCAGAAGAAGTGTGACAGATACTGCGTCTTTCTTTTCCTGTGAACTAATAATAATTATTATTATTATTACAAGACCACCTAGGGCCCAATATAGTCAGTGCTGGTGCCGATTGAGGAGTCAGCTAGCGTACATCGCAAAATGGCGCAGAATTTGCCTTAACTAGCGTAATCACTTTGATCTCTGTTTTCCAGCACTTGATCATATTCAGTTTCCTTTCACCTTGTAAATAAAATATTACGTAAACTATTTACGCTTCCATTTCCGGTTATATGGACAAAGTTCAAAGGATGTCGACTTAAAAACTCATCGATACGAATTAAGCCAGGCTGGCAGCCAATAGTATGGTTTAGTAGGTGCTACGACGTCTTTAAACGGCCCCATTGCAGATTTTAGAAGCATATATAATGACGTGCTGGGTCGTATTTGATTTCTGTACATTGGAAGCGAGCGTTGTCAGCTTGAAATAAAAAATTATGCACAATATTTGTTGCGATTTTATCCAGAAGGGCGATGAAATATTAAAACATTGTCGTATGAGTGGCATCACGCATCACGCTGAAGGCGTATAGACATAATAGTAGGGTCTGTAACGGCAGCGGTTTCGACCTCAGTACTAAACTAGTCCACAGTTAACAACAGCTGAACAGTCAATCGTTTATAAGGGCTTCATAGACGGCATAAGCCACACATCCTACTCGATGGCAATGACGTGCACATTGCACGAGGCATGCCCTCCGCGCATACTTAGTGCTACCTAATCATACCTGTAAAGGCCTTCTTAAAGTTTTGGCTCTAGAATGTCTGCCTTTATCGCATGGCATGAGCTTGTCAAGGAAAGGAACCCTTACCGCGGCAGGGGTATGGCGAACGGGGCAATGGGGCAATGGGGGATAGTTCTATATCACACTCGCCCTTGTCCCGTCTAAGCCATTTTTCTTGAATACATGTTCTCCATTGCGGTTACCATACCGGTGGTGACGTATTCGAAAGCCACTGCGAAGTGCACGACAGTATTCACTGGCACGTTAAGGAATATATCAGGATATACAGGTTGAGCATTCATCGTTAATATCTGCAAGCCAGTACCAGCCAACATATGTAATGAAATGTGCGATGTTATCCAGCTGCCGAAACTCATGCAGCGGAGAATATCGGCCCCTATAATCCAAAATAATATACATTAATGTCCCCAGAGATGGAGGACAACATCGACCAAAGTATGCTGCACTACATTCAATGTAGATAAGCCTATCTTTACCAATAAAATTAAATAAATCAATGCATACCATGATGCATGCAATGGCGGCAAGCCTTCGCAGCTGTCCGTACAATATCGTCCGCTATAACCCAGGAAAAATTAAATATTAGGAAACGATCTCATCTAGTAGTAAAATATTGACCATCATATGGCGGTAAATATTCTGAGTTGACAGCCCATAAATGATAGAGGGGAATATTGACTAACCTATGTAATGATGTATGGTATTTTGGCTAGGCATCACAGTTCGTAAGGCCACATCGACCACTATAATTGCAGATATACACATTGTATGTAAACCATCATGACTGGCGGGCTGACATTGACCAATGTGTACCAAGATGTATTCGATGGTGACAAGCGATCAATACTAGCAGCGCAATATTGACCGATGTATGCCATGATATAGGCAATGCTGGCCAGTCGCTGCCGCTCATTGGCTAATATCGACCAGTGGAACCAACAAATATACATTGTCGGGAAGCCACAAGGACTGATGCGATAATGTTAACCAGTTTTAGCCAAGATATATTTAATGTCGCTACCCAACTATACCGACAGGACAATATTTACAACTGTATGCCATCACCGACCTTGTAATAGCAGATATACACAATGTTGGGAAGCCGTCACCGTTGCCAGAGGAATGTTGAACAAAGTATTCCGAAATATATTCTGATGTTAACAAGCCATCAATAATGGCTGGATAATGTTGACCAATGCGTGTCATGATAGGTGCAATGTTGGTCAGTCGGCAATGCTCGTTTGGCAATATCGACCACTTTAATTGAAGATGTATACAATGTTGGAATACCACTGGCAGCATGACCTGGTAGTATAGCATTAACAAATGAATGGCAAGATACATTCAATGTCGACAAGCCATGTATACTGGAAGAATAATATTTACCAATGTATCTCATGAACCGCGCACTATTGGCAAGACATTGCACACCGTTACCGATATTACCAGCTTCCATGCCCAGATATTCATGCTACCGTCATGGAAGAAGCTCTTCAGGAGGGGGTGGACGTGGTGTCAGCATGCGCGGTCTCAATATGATTTGCATGTTCCTCAACCAGTTCCGCTTAAATAATGCTCCACCCAACACCGCGGGAGCCCTGCCATGGAAGTTCAGCCAATGACACAGGTTCACAAGCTTCGAATGCTAGTTGTAGTCATGCAAACATCTGATCCCCCTCCTTATCAAACGTATAGTTAACAAGTGCAATCGAATACGAGAGCATGACCTCACAAGGCTAGTACAGGCATTTATCATTAGCACTATTCTCTACTAGCTACGGTACTTATATATAACAAAAAACAGACAGGCGAACGGGATGCCCTCATCAGGCAGGCTTAAGGCATCTCTCGCCTTACCTAAATATAGGCCGATCTCTCGACTCAACCGTGTAAGTTCACAACACCACCAGCGAACTGGAGGAAGCTCCGTATACCTTCCACGGTCGGCACGCACGTTCTCTCATCTCTCCAAATTAGGCCATTCTGTGCAGCTCCTGTAGAACCATATGTAACTCCAAAGAAAGTCTGTAATCATCTCACTGTTCACCTACTTCCTAAAACATTCACACCCTTCATAACCAAGCTAGACGGGAGGCGAGAGCACGTGTCCTACAAAGAACATGCGAACAAGCCCGATATGGTTTACGTGGACGCCGAAGGTTATCCACAACTCTGAGCCTATGTGATATGCGCGGTATCCAGCCCCTTTGAACACATCACATTAGGCTCTATCCTTGCTCCAACCTCTGTATAAGCAGAACTGCCATCGCCATGGTGATAGCCTCTTCCATTGGCATCCTTATCCTAAACGATTATAAAACTGCCATACAAAATTTCGCCCGAGGCCAGTTATACACTACCTCTCACAAAATCCTAACTACAAAGCTTAACATTCCCGACCCTAAAAACATATCTGGGTACCAGCCCATTCAGGCAACCCCGATAACGAAGCGGCCCATTCTGCTGCTAGAGCATACGTCGACCAAGAAACAGATACCGCGGACTTACAGGCAGCGCCAGAGATCGACTGAATACGTACAACGACATTACACTACCCTACAGCTCTGAAAGACATCACTACTCTCCACCACACCTCCTCTCTAACTAAACCGCAACAGATAGCATAGAAACACAATCAATCACGCGTCTTTACTCTCTCCAGCACTGCTGGTACTGTTCTACCCGCCTAGTCATCAATAGGAATTTTCCCCGAGTGCTACATTCGAACATGTTATGTTCATATGTCCAGGGATTCAACCACCGGTCAAATGGGGTCTGACGGACAATGAGAACTGAGAGATCGCGGTCTCCAACTCAGAACCGGCCTCACAAAGGAGGCCGATCGACTGGAATGGAGCGGTCGCCGTCAGGCAATGCCTTCCTGCCACCACCCTTGATCAAGAGTCGGCCCAGTCTTTGTAACAAATAGTCGTAGTAGCAGGATCATTTTATGTTTGGGAATTACTACATTAGAATGACGTCCCACCACCGTACGGCACAAGTTATCGCCGTTGTGCTCCTTAGATTTTTCTCTAACCCTAACATGCGACAAAGCAATAAACGCTGCCTTGTCCCAGCCAGAGCTGTGTTTGGTGCAGATTTTTCAGTGGCAACGAGGATAGATACAGCGGGCCGCCGCCCTCTTAGTACACTGCAGCCTTCACCACCAAGGCACGATATGCCAGCCTGCCACAGTTTGATAAGACGAGCGACAAATGGCCAGCTTACCAAGTGCGATCACAGAAGACGGGAAGAAGTGGGCCCTGTTGGTTCCAGTGCTAACGACCCACACCGTGAATTTACTTATTGGTTAATGCTCGCCAGACAAGATGAACGGCCTTTCTTACGTCAAAGCGGTAGCTTCGTTGAAGAAGCACTTGTATGTTAAAGACACGCAGGTGTTCTAAACTTCCGAAGCCCTCCACTATAGCGTCTCTCATAGGCTGAGTCGCTTTTGACGTTAAACTTTAGAGACCAACCAACAAAGATAAAACAAAAGGTATCATCAATGAAAATGCAGGTCGATACGGGGTCACCAATATCGGTCATCACATGTTCCACCTATGAGCAAAACAAGATTGCGTGGTCCAAGCTGCATGATTCGCCATTGAAATGACTTGCTTCCTGGGTATGCATCCCGTTCGGAGACGACTCAAGCTCAAAGTTTCATGCAGAAACCAGTCGTTGAACAGACAATTCATTATTTCTCCGGCCCCAACCTGTGTGGACGCGACCTAATCGAGGCATTCAACATGTTGGAGGCCCCAGTAATTAACGTGAACACAACAGGTGAACGCAGGCCTTTTGTCAAGACGAACGATGCTAACGTGCACCGATTCATATCAGACGTCGCTGACGTGTTTACGCCAGGTCTAGGTATTGTTACCGGGAAACGCGGGACCAAAGTGATGTGCTCACAGACAAAGATGACGATCGAGGAACGCGGGCACGACGAAGCGTTGAAAAAGAGGACGCTGAGAGAGTGGATTCTGCACGGCTACCGAAGTCTTAGCGTCGAGTTCAGCACATCGCAGTGCCGTCACATTAAGCACATCCCCGTAACATCTTGGTGGAGGTGCTGGGTACTCTCCATTCTATCTTTTCTTTGGAAGAGACCCCTTACTGCCCTTCGACACTTTGCTTCCCGCCGCTGGCCCCGTCACAACCTACGCCCGCGATACCATCGCCCAAGCCGACGCTGCTCGCCAGATTGCTCGTCACAATCTCACCGTCTCTCAAGAAGCTCAAAAACACCGCTACGACGCTCGCCACCGCGATGTGCACTATCCTCCCGGATCTCTGGTGTTGCTCTGGCTTCCGTGCCGTCGTGTGGAGTTGTGTCAAAAGCTTCTGCCCCACTACACGGGTCCTTACCGTGTACTACGCCCAGTGACCGACGTGACCTATGAGATTGCACCGCTCCACCCAAAGTCACCGACTGCTACACCCACTTCCGAAACCGTACATGTCGCCCGCCTCAAGCCATATTACTCCCCTTCCACACCGCACGCCTAATACACACCGGGACGTTGCCTTTTGCCGAGGGGGGTAGTGTTACCGGGAAACGCGGGACCAAAGTGATGTGCTCACTGACAAAGATGACGATCGAGGAACGCGGGCATGACGAAGCGTTGAAAAAGAGGACGACGCTGAGAGAGTAGATTCTGCACGGCTACCGAAGTCATAGCGTCGAGTTCAGCACATCGCAGTGCCGTCACATTAAGTACATCCCCGTAACATTATTATCAGGGGTTCACCGGTACATTGGGATGCGGGACGTGGTACTGAAATTATGAAAAGCACGTGAAGTTCCGTACACCTTTCTGCCTAGAGTACACGCTGAACTTGAGCCCCTTGTGGCCGCGTATATTATGCTCATATGATTCATTCGACGTGGGTCGCACTTGTGGTGCTGGTAGTCAAACGGAACGGCCAGATTCCCCTCTGCGGTGATTTTAAACCCACGATAAACAAAGCTTGTCACACGGAGCAATATTCGTTGCCCCGGGTGGAAGACATCCCGGCAACGTTGAACGGCACTCGGGTTTTCATCCGTTAGGTTTGCGGGAGGCTTACAATCAGCTACGGTTAGACGAGGAAGCTGTGCTGCTTACGACCATAAACACGCATAAGGAACTGATTACCTTCACTCGGCTGCCATTTGGGGAAGCTTCCGCGCCGGCAGTATTTTAACCCCGAGTGGAGACTAAATTACAAGGACTTCCTGTGATGCATGTCCAAGATGACGTCATTGTCGCGGAAAAACACGATGACCGCACCAGACAACACGGCGTGCGCTTGAATGCGGACAAGGGGAAATTCTGCTGTGCACAGTTCGACTTCACGGGACATCGAATTAGTTCTCAGGGAGGCCAACTAAAGTTGTAAACCGTGGAAGCTGTTTCCGGATGCAGATGCTGCAGAATCTCGCAGAATGAAGAGCATTGCATATTAACATAATACCACAAGTTTCTTACCAATGCATCCACAGACATGACACCACTGTAGTGACTGCTCCGCAAGGAAGCTAACTGGGAGTGCGATTCCAGTCAACAACGGGTGTTCATCAAAGTGAAGGACCTCCTCAAGTCCGCCGATTTCATTGCGCACTTTGACCCACTTAAGTATTTTCCTGGAATGCGATGCCTGTCCGGATGGGGTCGGTACAGTGAGTTCTCACGTTGTCGGGGGCGGGGTGCGTCAGCATAATGGCTTCCGTTCTCGGGTACTGATGGAAGCCGAGCGGAGTTATTCACAATTGGAGTGGAAAGCTTTGCCTCTAGTTTTTGGGGCCTTGAAATTCCGAAAGTACTTTACCTAATCGGTAAGCCAGTCACACTGTTGACTGACCATAAGCCGCTTGTAGTACTTTTTCGTCCAGTTCGCGCTGTACCAGTGATGGCCGCCGCCCAAGTCCAGCGTTGGGCCCTGCCGCTTAGTGCTGAGTAAGAACAACGTTCCAGCTGATGCCTCCAGGCCACTCCCGACGTCTTCAACGTCGCACCCAGATACCCTGGAAGTAACTGTGGATGAAGAGTACGCGTTGCTCACCGAAAACCTCAACGATACTGTTATGTCCTCGAAGCGACTGACCGCTCTTACGTCGCACGGTGGTGACTTAGCGAAAGTGCCGGAATGGGTGGAGGAAAGATGGCCAAGAAACTTAAAGCTCAAGGACCTGCATTTGCAGCCAAACATCAACCGGAAGGTCTTAGTTAATATGAAGTCATGGGCTTCTATACTGAGGCCGTCG
Source organism: Amblyomma maculatum (assembly GCA_023969395.1). Lineage (NCBI taxonomy): Eukaryota > Metazoa > Arthropoda > Arachnida > Ixodida > Ixodidae > Amblyomma > Amblyomma maculatum. Next base: position 111,432 of record JAJIZL010021083.1, on the reverse strand, counting down.
CATAATCGTGCCAAGCCAATCAAGAGAGAGAATGTTACATGCTGCATGATTCGCATCAAGGTATTTTCTCAATGAAGCGGCTAGGTGGCTCCCTGCTGAAAAATCCAAAGATTGGTAACGAGATTGAGAACATGGTTAAGTCGTGTCCCAGTTGCGTAAAAGCAGCTCCTATGGACCCCAAGAAATCTGCCGTCGTATGGCCTGAAATGGTGGAGCGTTGGTCCAGGCTGCCGATTGAATTCGCTGAGCTGATCGATGAATACACGCTACTGATCATAGTGGATTCACATAGTACATGAATTGAAGCAGTACCCCTGAAAAGCACCACAGGCCACGCCACCATAGAAGCCCTGTGCACCTTGTTCAGCATGCTCGGTTTGCAGCGGACGCTGGTGTTTGATACTGGCCTATAATTTACAAGTGCGAAATTGTAGGAGTTTATGAAGCTGAATAACATGACACATCTTCGGGCAGCCTCGTATCATCCGAAGTCCAACGGGGTCACTGAACGTGCCGTGCTAACTCGAGGTTTTGAAGAACGTCGATGGGGCATTGGAAACGCGCTTGGGAAGAATTCTGCACAGGTAGCGAAGGACGCCGCAGGCCTGGGCAGATCTTAGCAAAACGCCTTATGGGCTACAAGCTCCATTTCAGACTGGCCAATGCAGTGACACCATAGGGGCCTCGCGCTCCGCTATCTGCAGTTGACCGACACATTCCTGATGTGTTGCGGCCGGGGGATCCTGTCTGGGTAAAGAACTTCGGGCGAGGTAAGTCATGGATCCCAGCCCGAATCAAAAGCTTCGGTGGCGTCACACCAGGTAGAACTGGACTATCTTGAGAGTACTGCTGCAGTGCAATGAGGCTAACGCGCACATGTGGTTTAGTTTGCTGTTTTGTTGGCTTTGTTATTAATGTACGTGTTTCATGCTTTGTGCGCCTGCGCGTGCTGGATTTGAAGCCTTTATAAGCACGAGTTTTTCCGAAAAAAAAATTCAGTTGATAGTCAGCGCTTCTTTGTTTGCGTGTTTCTTCCCCTTTCTTCGTTTTTCGCGCTGTACATAATGTTCAACGTTCACGAACTCGCCCAGTTTTCGGTTCTACTGAGTTAACAGCTTATGCTGCTAAGCTGTGTTGACATTTCTGTAAGTGCCCAGTCGAAAAAAACTACAAGAACTTTTCTGATGTTACGACAGAATTTCTGTGCGGTTTTTGACGGGAAAGCTGTTGTGACAACAGAACATTCTGTCGTAACATCAAAAATTTCTGTAGTTACAACAGAAAAGTGCTACAGAACTACAAACAAAAATATAATACAGTAAACCTACAGAACTACAGAAAAGTACTACAGAACTACAGAAAAGTCTGATGGTTACAACAGAACTACAGGACTTTTTGTCGTATTTTTGACACAGTTCTGTAGTTTTTTTCGACTGGGATGCTCTCGTAAAAGGGATATTCTTTGGCGTTTCCCCCACATAGGCTAGTCGCATGCCACAAATTTTTTGTTCTTTAATGGTCCGAAAGGTGTACATGCATGATTGAGGCAAATGCCGAATCACACTTTTATTTGTTGCAAAGACACTACGTTATTCATGCTACGAGGGCATAGACGTGATGCCATAGCTCGTTTACACCTGTTCAAGCAACTGCGTTCTTGAGTCTCGGGAAATTGTTTTCAGAGCTGGTGCCCACATCTACAAGGCACGCAAAATGTTTAAAAATAACGGTCGCATGCTACAATATGTTCAGCTCTGTGCTACAACATGCAGACAAATTATGCAGCCCCTCATTCTGTGAACAGAGGTTCTAGATCCACAAAACAGTGAATGCACTAGTAGATAACTGCTAGCATGCCCGCCCGTATATCTGAGAGAGACATTTATACCATTTTAATGCTCAAAATCCGTGTAAGCTCAATTCTGGTCATATACTAAGGTTTTGTATTGTGAAGGTCTCATATTTGATTCTTTCACCATAAATGCGGCATTCCATTTTCGATTCGGGACGCGCATTCTACACGTCACCTCAAAGGTCTCTCAAAGCCTGACTACCACTATCGCAAACATGGCGAAAATCAGCAGATTGCAGGAACAACGTCTTGTGCGGGATGTCGCCTCTAACTGCTTTGAGACGTAACTGTGTTAAAGACGGAAAGTGTCACTTCACTAGGCCACCGAACCATTGACACCATAGTCAACCATATAAACTACAGGATCCTGGTAGTTAGTAGCAAGTTTATAGCAATACTACACTGTTGCATCTCATTCAGAAGAATATTGTTCCTGGTATTACCTATTCTTAGCAATTTGATCACACTAAAACGATTTTTGGGCACGTGGCATCATTCCCATTCCCCAGCTGTATGACACCATACTTTTTAGGAGGTACAAGACTAATATTTTAAAACAACGCTTTTTTATGACGGAGCTGTCTCTTTTAAAAGCAAAAGACCAAAATTATCCTACTCGCGCGCTCGTTTCACATGAACTGTGTCAAAAACTAGAACTAATTATGGTTGCCAAATTGTGCATACTCTTCCTTATTTGCTAAACAATGTACAAGTAAACTGATATATACAAAACGCTATCAACAATGTGGCATCACTGTGATTTCTACTTGTTTTTTTGGTGTGTTATTAGTAATTTAGGTGTTTCAAGTTCTGCTTTATACACAATTAATACACATCTAGCTGCTGTTATTGTAATGTGGAGACTGTTACTTCATTATGTAACTAATGCTTGTTTGTACATACTGCTGTCAACTCTTTGTAGGGTGCGTCGACCTCTTTAAAGCCTTTTTCTGGCTTTTTGTCGGCGCGTCCAACATCTTAACAGGGATGAATAAATTGAATAATGCAAGGCGATCAGGATAATTGCTTTAAACATTAAATACAAATCAAAATATAATTTCAATTTCGCATCGGTTCCCTAAATACACGTCCAAATCACGAAACGTTTTTAAAAAAGCAGGGCATTAAATCTGATGCACTACTTACTGGTTGCAGTCCTACATCGCGAGATTAAAGCAGCTTCTACAAGGAGCATGCATTTATACAGAATACCAACTCCTGAGTGGCCTACATTGGCTATGTTTCTGAGAAGTTAATGCTTCTAATTCAGGTCGACTGCAGTACAGTCGAACAGTCGATACAGAGAAGGCGAAGAGGCTTGTGAGGTCTGACTGGCACTGACTGGCATACAGCGGAAAATTTTATCGTCTTCAGTGCAGTACGTTTGGATGAAAAGTATCTTCGCCAACTATATCTCAAACCTGATTTCTCAGCACGCCGGAGTTGACAATGTCAGGAATTGCGCTTTCGCGAAGCACAGTTGGACTTGTGGTTTTTTGCTCGTCGACTGCGACAGGTGATATTTTTCAGATCACCATACCTAGGCCTCAGACCAACCCTGATTCAGGTAAAAAGATGCAATCAACCAAGATTCCCCTGCACTGCTTCACTTGCTATGGTAGCAACCAGTTTTGATATTTGTGTTCCGTTGTTCGGGAAAAACAGAAGCTCGCGGGGAGCCAATATACCTGAGCACCTTTTTAAAATATCAAGGTTTGGACTTGAGTAGGCATTTCCTATTGTTAGTTGACGTCAGCGGATGCATGCGAATACATTTCAATAAAGAATGTCAATCGACCAACTACTATAATCAAAAGTGCATAGTGCATGCAAAAGTCATATAAAAAGCTGTTCTTTTTTCATTTTGTTCCTTCGTCGCAAACATCAAAACATTTTGTTTCGTTGCCGTCCTTCGCATTTATGCTCGTGCGTCATTCAACAAACTGAACAAAAAACGTGTTTTAAAAATCATCAATACCGAAAAACATATGCGTAATATCTAAGGAGTAAATATCACTAATACACGACCTAGCTAAAACGAGCACTAAAGTATATTAAGACAACCACGTGCCGGGTATCTTTTTCTTTCTTCAAAGATATTCTCTTGTCCCTTGCATATTTTCTTTTTCTTTCGCGAGAACATACCGTCGTTGCAAAAAGTTTATGCATCTGCTTCGGCAGCGTCGGCGTCGATTCTTATGGGAGCGTTGTTTCAAAATGTCACAATATACCTCTTGAAAGCTTTCAGTGCAAGAACCTATCTATAGTTACCGTCGTGTCTACAAAGCTTGTGCTAACGCATCGAGAGTCTCAAGCCTCGCATCCTAGAGAAAATTACGACCATGTCTCTGGCCGATTGCAGTTGGCCGAGGAAAAAACACGCCACCAAGCACCTGCCGTTTGAAGAAATGCAGCCTAAAATCATGTACAGTCATTTAGCAGGTTGTAGAGCACACGGATCTTTGCACCCTTGTTTTGAAGTGCTTGCAGCCTCAAACAATTACAAAAATGCCTCTGACAGATGGTAGTGGGCAGGTATCATACTCTGGCAGTTATAGGTTAGAAATGCAATTGTTGGCCGGAGCATGTGTCTGTTTTGCTAAAGGAAATCTCCAAACGCGTGGCTGGTCGCCTGGTTGTTTGCAGTAATGAGAGCAGATAACATTGTAAATTACAACAAAACTGCGAACTCATGCGCCTGCTTTCATATCGCTGCGCCCAGTCGAAAAAAACTACAAGAACTTTTCTGATGTTACGACAGAATTTCTGTGCGGTTTTTGACGGGAAAGCTGTTGTGACAACAGAACATTCTGTCGTAACATCAAAAATTTCTGTAGTTACAACAGAAAAGTGCTACAGAACTACAGACAACAGAAATATAATACAGTAAACCTACAGAACTACAGAAAAGTACTACAGAACTACAGAAAAGTCTGATGGTTACAACAGAACTACAGGACTTTTTGTCGTATTTTTGACACAGTTCTGTACTTTTTTTCGACTGGGCGATACTAGGGAATAATGACAAAATGAAAAAATGAAAAAAGTGTGCGTGCCTGGTGTGTGCCCGCTGGCCGAGTTGATTGCGCTAGCTTTCCCCTTAACTCATTTCATTCCATATGCTAAGGCTTTGTGTGTGGAATGCTTCACTGCCTTACCTTCTGCAAATGCCCTCTGCCCCATGTTTGAAGCAAGCCGGCACGGCACAGCTCCCTCAGTGACATTTCCCTCGTTGCACGGTGTACTTCACAGGGAGTGGTCCTCTCTCCGACACTTTTTATTATAGCCATATTGGGGTTACCCAAATTACTTGACTCGATGCTCAACCTGCACCACAGCACACGAACGCCTTTGCGCTTCGTCTTGATTTGGTGCGGAAGGTGAACGTGTAAATATGACAGTTCAGTAAACATAGCGCTTAAGACTCAGCAATCATTTAAAGTAAACATCGCGCTCAAGTCTCAACAGCCCCCGCGCTATAACGGTGTTTACCTAATCGCAATTTAGCAATAAAAAGTGCCCCCTAGGACCACTGTCTTTTACCTTTCGAGGGTGTTTTTGTGCCCCATAACATTTCTTCTTAAGCAAAGTAAGCAGGCCAGCGAAATATATTTAAAAATTTGCTTTCATACTTGAAGCGCCTGTATCTCTATAGGATTTGTCTCGTCCAAGGTAAAGACATAATCACATTTTTTAAACCTAAATAAGATTCTCAGGGAAAATGTTCACTTTGATATATGATCATGAATAGTTAAAATTAATGTTCAACAAGTGCGTAAATGATTTTATTCCCAACAAATAAGATCAGATGCAATAATCACCCGACTAAGCCCACTGCACTATATTTAAAAAAAAAAATAAAAATGCACTAAATTTAGCTTTTATAAAAAATACGAGATATGTGCATCACCATGTCTGTCATTTTGCCTTCTTGTCGAGTCTACGGTTTTAAGGCAGGACTCAAACGAATATTGGCGAAATTAGTGATGGGTGTTTTCGTTGGCAGTGCACCAGAAAATCCTGGGACCTATGAACAGGCTTGAGGAGGCATTGCAATAGAGAACTGATTTGATCCACGGCCCACGAATAACGTTTATGGAGACAGCAACATGGATTGCACATCAATAGTGTAAAATAGTAGTTGTTATAGTGGGGTGATAGGCTGAGGCAATATCATAGTTCTCTCGCGTGCACGCGAAGCGGATCGAGTAGATTCGCCTCCCGACCAAAATCCAGTCTTGATGCCCAGTCAACCAAAAATAGCGCAGGGACAGACGAAAGACAAGTAAAGACACACACGAGCGCAGTAGTGCTAGTGTGTGCTGTTGCTTGTCCTTGTTCTGCCCTTGCGCTATTTTTGTTGACATGTGTTAGCAACCAGCCGAAATTACCACCTCAATAGCCTTGATACGAAAGCCGCCATGCACACTTTGTCTCTTTATACTCTTAGAACTCCTCCCCGCAGCTGGCCATATCTACTCGTTTAGTGCAGCTGATTGAGACCAGAAGCATACACACACAAACACATACACACGCCCACACGCACGCACACGCACACAGCCCTGATTAGGGGTTCATGCCAAATGAAATGCTAGAGACTTCAAACCTATTTACACTCTCGTTAGTTGAACAGCGCTTATCTATAGATAACTCAGAACTGCGATAAATTTGCTACATGCTGTAAACCTACTGCTGAATGCCATTGAAACTTACAACAGAAGTGCGTACAGGTCTTGACGAGGATGAATACTTGGCCCTGCATTGATACAGAGAGATCGCCTGATATTACTTTTCAACCTTTTACCTGCAAGCCTTTTAAGCAGCAGTGCTTATCGTGACAGAGAGCTGAGATGACTATGCTTGCGTTCGAAAACGTCAGGCCTTGTATCTCGAATATGTTCCTTCATTGTTTCTTATATGTTGCATATTTGTCAAGCACTATACAACCAGATCTGCAAACTATATTTTTGAGTGAAAGACATTATATCATGCTGCAAACATCACTCGGAAAAGGGCTCTTTGACCGTTACCCATGTGACATCTCCACTGTGAAGTGTTTTGACGCTCGGAGCAGGACACAATTTGCTGCAGTTCGTTCTAGAGCAGAGGGCAGAGCTTTTACTAAAGCATGTGAGGTAGTTTCTCACTAAAATTATTGAGTAATCCAGATGAAATTGGGCGGCGTTCTATCTCAAATGATTGGATTGCTGCTTACAATACTATTCAAGCGTTCTTTGTATTCACGGTCACACCTCAATACGCCCCAATGTGCTCCCTGTGCAGGCCAAGACTTTATTGGAAAGTTCCTCTTACACTCACATGATTTGTTTATGTAGCTACTATATCTGTGAAATTTCACATTATCTGCTTGAATTCGTTCGTGTTTAATGAACTGATTTCAGTGAGGACCAAGTCATTCCAATTTCTCTTCTTCGAAGCATTTATGTTTGGTACGCTTGATCAGAATTTAAACTACATGGTGTCAAACCTGCAAACCAGGCTTCATTAAGGCGACTGATAGAATCGCCGATCGCGTAGATGTCATTTTTCTCATCTCCTTGTTTGCATTACAGCGAATAAACATACGCAAGAGTGTCTGTAACAAATATAATTATAGAATAAGCATATATCAGACGTATCTACTGTATTTGACAAAAGTGTAGAGCTCAGTGTGGCTGCTCCTCAGCCACTTCGTGTGGTCTGTAATGCTTTTCCAGTTTTTTTGATGGTAAGGTGATTTTTGTCCAACCCACTCCGATAGGAAGGAACTGCACTAATGCTATATCAGCGCCACTACACAGCGCAGAAGCAGACTCCCGTCGCTCTACATGTTTGACTAAGACCGTACATCATCTTTTCGGAAAATTTCGTTCTTTGAACGGAAACAGGCAGCTACACCTGCTCAAACAAAACATCAAGCCTACGTTTCAATGGCCATATCTAACTTGGACTTCAATGACACCACATGGTCTCATTGCACAAATATAAAACTCAGCCACTAAAAATACTATTCAGTTTACATTTAACAAAAATATGTTCTATCTACATTTAAGAAAGTACTGGCATTCTTAGGAATGTAATTATACATGCTCAGTTAAGGCGTTCAGTCGTGTCCGACTCTTCGTGACCCTATGGACCATGTCACGCCACGCTTTCCGGTCTCTAACTAACTTCTTAGCATCACATAGCTTCATCTGCAATGCCTCGAGGATGCCATCTAACCATCGCGTTCGCTGCCTACCCCTTCTCCGGCGACCCTCAACCTTTCCCAACATCAAATCTTTCTCCAGCGACTCCTCTCTTCTCATCAGATGACCAAAGTAGCTGAGCTTTAACTTTAGAATTTGACCCTCCAATGAGCAGTCAGGGTTTATGGTCGACAATATCGACTGATTTGATCTTCTGGCAGTCCATGGAACTCTTAAGAGTCTTCGCCAGCACCACAATTCAAACGCGTCAATTCTTCGGCGGTCAGCCTTTTTCACAGTCCAACTCTCGCATCCATACATCACAACTGGAAAGACATGCTAGCATACCGAAAAATTAGAATATTTAAATGCCTCTTGCTGATAAAAAAAATAAGTACCTACTATAAGGCCTGGTTTATTATTAATAAACAAACATAAAACTGAAGCAGATACACACCATCATCAAAGGGTAAGTAGAACCATAATGCGCCTGTTATGCACTTCAGAAAATACAGTTTTAAAAAAGTTATTTTCTCGCAAACCATTAAACAAATCGAATTAGCTTTGTCCTTTAAAACTGAGAGCGTTGCTTATTCAGAACTGGTGAATATTTTTCATTTTGTGGCTGTTGGTATTTTACTTTACGCTGCTGATGCAGAATTTACACCAGTTGCTATTAATTTTCCTCTCCGCCACTTGAAGCAGTTTAAGTAATATGTTACACTGCAAAAATAAATTCATATTGTTACGAGTGTAAATAACGCACCAGTGGGCAACCCCACTCCGAAATCGTTGGGCACCGCTGTACCACTCAACTACACACTCAACGTCGTCTTTGTCAACAGACCCAGACACTTGGTTTTTCACTGGCTGAATGCCACCGTAGTACGCCAGATAACAATATTAATCAAAACACGCATGAATGCCAAAATATTAATCTTAAGAAAACGCTCAAAAATGAGCAGTCTGAAATTAGTAAGGCAATATCAATTCATCATCTACAAATTGTTCACAGTGGACCCATTTGAACTACGGCGCATCCTAAAGCACTAAAAGGACAACCTAGGCACCCCGTGGGCATATCGTTTACCAGATATTCATTTCCGCCTAGGCATCGATGCTGCCCTGAAAATGAGGACGAGAAACGTCCGCGGATAGCCACACAAGTAGCTGAAATTCTCCCTAGGCTATCTGCTCCTTTGCATGGAGCATCTTTTAACGCATATGCTAGTCATTCGCCTTTTTGCCCGGGCACTTGTCTTCTAGAGGCAAAAGGTCAATAGTACCAGCTGGGTGTTCATGTACTAAAGAAGACAAGCAAACATCACCTGGGTATTCCTAAGTGAGAGTAAGTAGCAGTGATTTAAAGTAGTACTGATTAAAATCACTGGTCAACCTGTGATCCGAAAGACGTTTTTATATCAGCTTCTACTTATATGTCGCTATTTTTCTTGTCCACTTTGCTCATCGAGTGGCCTTCTTGATTTCGCTCGCCGAGATCGAAAAAGAAAGAGCTAAGTAAAAATAATGTTCCAGAACGGCATTTAGGAATGTGTTCCGCTCCAGCTGTCTAGGCGTTGTCTTGATCAAAACAAGTGCTCCGAACAGCCGGAGAACACACCAATGCTTGCTCAAGATACTTACATATCTGTCAGCTATATAAGATAAATTGAATATTCAAGTGATTTTTTTGAAACAACCCCTTTGTCTACACCGGTGCAGCTAAGAAATTCAGCACATTGTAGAAAGTCGGCTATACAGTTGGTAAGTTTTCATGAAGTTTCATGTTTGAGTTATTTTTATCATCCAATTTCAATACCTTACGTTCAGCTGGCGCTGCAAAAAAAGAAAAAAAAATTAAAACCTTCCGTGCACAGCGGATTTGAATCCGAGTATTTCTTGCTGTATTTGAGGAAGGAAACTTGTACGTATCGCCATTTCCGTCTTTTCAAATATTTTACTTCCGCCAATTCTAGCTACGCATAGTAGTAATTTTCTTAACCAGATTTGCAACAAAGCATAACCGTCAACCGAGGGGAGGCGTTTACGTGCCTACAAAATATACCTACACTAAATAACTATGTTTTATATATGCCAGAGTGACGAGGGCTACAAAAAGAAATGGCATCTTTCAAAATGCAATATGCTGGCAAGAAATCTTATTCTCCCTTTCGTAGAGACGTAGTAATATGGCCTCAAAACTATGAAACTTCCATTCTTTGTTTCTACCAGCTACCGATGTGTGGCCTGATCACTTTGCAAATAGCGCATGTAATGATGCTTTCTGTCACCTGGACTCGACGTACCCTTCTTGCTGTAGTATAAAGTGCGCGGATGGTTCCTTCGAATCTTTACAGCCACGCGCACTCTATCCGTATTGTTCCAGATTGTTATCGTTTAGTCTGATGCTTGCTCCACAAGTTTTTATTTGCCGACTAAATAACGCACTGCTGCATGAAGCCTGTAATCGCGAGCGCCGATCAGGCTGTCACTGTAGCCGCTGCCTAGTTGCTTAATTAATTAGCGGGGGCAAGTGGGCTAAATAAAATGTTCTCTTTAATACCACACTTCTCAGTCTGTTAGCTTCGGCATTGTCATTATAACGTCATAATATATCCGACTACTTTTATTCAACATCAACTATACTAAGGATGATAGTGTCGGAAAATGCTAAATGACGTCATGAATGCGCATTTGAGATTGTCAGTCTTCCTTTTTTGACAATATATAGGCAGCCGTTTTCGACGTACAATCTAAATAAATTCTAATTCTTCCTCAGGATTACCACAATGGAGGCACACGTAGAATATTTCTCCCACGTGGTCGTGTGGAGAGTCGCGGCAGTGCATCTGATGGATTAAAATAATTTACATATTATATCCGATGCCGCAGGAGCAATGCTTGCACAGGCGTGAATGATCCCAATGCCGCAAACTTGAAAACTTGTCTAAAAAACACAAGGACGTCTTGCAGTCACCCTGCTCGCTGTGGGTGAGCTGCTTACAAATGAATTCTTGGAAGTGAACAGATAATCGAGGCTGCCCTGTAGGAGGGGAGTACATGAGCTGGAATGAATAGAATCGACAAGTGGCCGATCACACGAGAGGAAGGTAGCAATCCAAATTTCTCGTTAGAAATCGTGTTCCCACACCTGCATGCAGCCATGTGCTAAACTTGAAGTAGAGCATAGAACTAATAGAATTTGTAAGCATAACAGTGCTCTGTTTCTAAGTCAAAGTGGCTAGCAGCTAGAGCGAACTGAGGCAATGTCTATGAGAACTAAAGTTATGGCATTGGCTGGAAAGAAGGAATCGCATGTTGTGGAAAGCGAAAAAGAACCATACGATATATATCAATTTCTTCTCCATAACAGAGAAAAATCAGACATAGCGCCCAACGCACACATGAAGTCAACACCCAGGACATTATCTTGTCAGCGGTAATGCGGCAACATTCTCAAAAAAAAAAAAAAACTCAATATAAATTAGGTACATTGAGAATTTTGTAATATAGATTATAAGCATAAGCTTTTCTTACAATTACAATGATTCTTGACAATTCTGGTGTACTTCACAATCTGCATGTTTCTCTGTTTAACTTGTGCATTAAGTGTACTGAAGGGAGTTGTTAAATTGCCAGATACACCCAGCACTTCTTCTCTTGCACTAGCATGAAACATTTAACGGAATCAGATTTCATCTTTTGCAGAATAAAATGGAATGCAAAATGGTGCTCCTACCTTTGCTGACTCTAAGTGTCCACCTCAGTGTAGCAGAAAGTGAGTCTGTGGGACTTCTTTTGTCAAACTTATCCTAAAAGAGAATATTTTGTGAGAATTCTGGGATATGAAGCTTGTTTTTATTTATATTGAAGGTAGTTATCAGGAAATATTAAAATTTTAAAATCTGTGGCACTTGATTTTGAGAAAAAGCCTCTTCCGTATTGAATGACTGCACACGACATATATTTTTCGTGTTATTGCTGATTATCGTTGCACGATAAGCGGTCATTTCAGCGTAATTCAGTTGGTAAAGGAAACGATGTGATTGGGAGAGATATTCAGCTCAAAACCGAGCCTATGACCGCCAGTTTGAAAGAAAGGCGTTACGATGGTGTCTAACAAACTCTAAGTGTGGCCTCGTATTGGAAAACATCGTCCTCGTGAGAAACGTGGAGTTCATAAAGCTGCACGAATACTGAAGCTAGTAGGTCCAGACGGTATCTGATCGGACTTCTTATTCATGTCCTATACATCTCGTTAGAATTCAGCCGGGGCAATAAAATCTTGCGAATTGGTCATCCTCGGTAGTAGGTGCCGCCCTTGTTGAAATGATGTCAATGCACTTGTAGCGGAGGGTAGACGAAACACCATTTCCAAATCCAGAGAAACATGCACGAGGTTAATTTTGAATCGAGACACATACATTTAAAAAGAATTATTAACGAAAAAACTTTTTTATTGGACAAGTTACTTCTCACGCCCGTTTGAGTCACCGGCGTAGAAATTGGCGGGCGGCGCGCGCGGGCCGTCAGGAAGCGTTTTGAGGGTGAGAACTGAAAAGAAGCAAAAAAAAAAGATTGCAGACTTCAGGAGTTACTGCTTACCGGAGGTATTTTTCCCACTTCCTCTAATGCCGTTAAAGCAACCGTACAACCCATAACCCGTATGTTTGTCCCCGAGCACAAGCAGCAGTTGCACATTCTTCTGCCTTTCTGAGAAGAGACCATTTCAGACGCTCATTGTATCACATTCATGCTGCCTGTTCCCTGGTTGTTAAGGGATGTCTGGTGCTTTACTTATCCGCAATTTCCAGTGCAATATTTCCCAAGTTCTGTAGCAGAGAACAGCGCTTTATAGACTCGTAGTTATTTGGCCACACTCCCCGCAATCAATATTAGTTCTGAAATATCTTGCAGCCTTCTTACTCACGTATGTGATGTGATCTTTAGGTAGAAAATTTTGCTCTGGTACTCAGGAATTTTGCCTAGCGCGAAGCAGACACGTGCGCGCCAGGGATGTTTCCGAAGAGCGCTTTTGCATGAGGCACATTTTCGATCTTACAATCCTGAAACTACAGCATATCAAATGATTTGCTCTGGAAAGCCCCTATGTGCCCTAGTTATCGCGCAAAAGGCGTACAGGTGGAGCTCGCAGTCACCAGAATTAGCTGGAAGCACAGACGCCGTTGTCTGCACTATGAAACCGATTTGGAACTGCTTCGACTCAAGTTGTCTAGGCTGTCTTATTTGTGCGGCTGTTTCTGAGACCAAACATAGAGCAGAAAGCAGCATGTATGAATACCCGAGACACTATTCCAATTCGGAGTAACGCACATCTATATCAGTGCACGTTAGGAAGATTTGGTTTGGTTTGGTTTGTGGGGTTTAACGTCCCAAAGCAACTCAGGCTATGAGAGACGCCGTAGTGGAGGACTCCGGTAATTTCGACCACCTGGGGTTCTTTAACGTGCACTGACATCGCACAGCACACGGGCGCCTAGCTTTTCGCCGCCATCGAAATGCTGCCGCCGAGGCCGGGATTCGATCCCGCGTCTTTGGTAACAGTAGTCGAGCGCCGTAACCACTGCGCCACCCCGGCGGGGCGCAGGTTAGGAAGAAGCTTGGGCAATCGTACACACATTTTTTATAATAGTATAAAATATTTTCCCCTTGTATACTTCTTATGAGCATACGTCTACAACCCATAAAGCGGTCAAAATTTGTCATCATTGGGTGAATGTGGAAAGAGAACAATGTATTAGAAGTATGCTAGCATTCGTTTCTAATAGCCTACACTTCCCCTTGGAATGCACTTTGGATGCTTTAGAAATACAATGACCTTTATAATGTGTATTATGTCATTTTCACGGCTCTTATTAGGGAAAGACGGCAGCACAAGTAAACAGCAACACAAAAACTAAAGTTTTCTCTGCATGAAATACTATGGGCCGTTCCCTCCATTGTTAGTTTTATTCGGCGACCGCAGCGCCACTTCAATCCACTTAAGTCACAGAATAATGCTTCCTGTAAAAAGCTTAGTTTTATTATACCGTACAGTGAAGAAAATATGTCTATCATGGCAATTACGAGCAGCCTAAAGCAAGGGGCGAAGTAGCAGTTGCGTCACATCCGCCTTTGAGGTCCCTTCTCCAATGCTGGAGAAGTGACAAGATTGAGCTCTTGTAACTTGATAAGGAATAACATAATGCAAGATATTTTTTCATATCCTTACTTTATTGCATCTTGAGCATTGTTTGAAGATATTTGAGCAAAAATAGAAACGCGTTTTTCAGAATTGGGTTTAGAAAAGAACTCATACAGTGCAAAATGCAATATTTAGCATAAAATTTTGTATACTTCACCTTAATGTATGGAGAAGAAAGTTAGTGATCTTGATTATTGCACAAGTGCCTATTAATTTGGAAAATAAGAAGGAGGCCAGGCTTCTAGTCACGGAGAAAGTAATTTGTAAAAAAGGCCTGAATTCTCATTAGTGTAGAATTTGAATTTTTTCCTTGGAAACATTAACTTAATCAGAATTTCGGAAAGACGCCATCGTACTGCTTCCCACCTGTAGTTAGGCTGGACGAAATATATTAACCATGGCATCAATAAATCAACTTGTTTACTTCATTGCAATGTGCGGTCAAATCGATTTGTGCGAAAAGACTGCCTGTCGCGTGCAATCGCTCGTATTTGTTTCTCTTGACATTAGCGTTAAAAATATTTATACTATTGACATATTAAGTACTTCATGGACAATGTATCCAAAAATTAGATAAATAAATATATGAAGTAAATAAGCAGTTTGATATCTCGTGGGATCGCCGTACTGTTTTGCGAACGCTGGGTTGAGTCGCTACGAGAGAAACCTCATACGTACAAGAGGTACGGGCTCAGTAAAATATGCAGATTTACTGAGTGAGATCAGCACGCGACCAAAGTGTCAATAAACGAGTCGCAGGTAGCGGCACCGGTATAAGCTTGGTAGGCGTTCCGACACGCGTGCTGCCATAATGCATTCGATTAGATCATTGCAGTATGTGTGGCTTGCGGAATATTGAGGTGAGTATCCAGGCGTTTGTAAAATCTGAAGGTTTTAGCGCTTTTAAAGAAAGGTAACATATTGTATTGCTGATAATCGTAAACCGTAAACCGTAATTCTTCAATATTTAATATCTGACTCTATTTCTGGTGTTGGTGCTTATGCATTTAGGAATCCGAAGGTTAACGCAAAAAAGACGAGCTGCTAGTGCCGCCAATTAATTTTTCGGTCCATCGCTTCTACGAGAATTTCCCCCTACTGATTCCGCTTACAACCAGTATTCTTTGCCTGTCATTTCCTTACACATCAATATGAAAACTAAAAGGATATTCACAAATTTCAATACAACGTCTACATGACTGAATTAGCTCACTAAATAATTCTAAGGTTATACAACACTGAGATATAGAAAGGGAGAGAAGAAACTTTATTTGTCAGTTAGATAGTAATGTCGAGTTTCTCAGTGGTTGGAGGTAAGCGTCAGTTCATCTTTCGACGACCTTTCGCACTCTTTTCGTGGCCCGGTACTGAGACATGCGGGTACCAGAATGGCGAGAAGTTTCCTATTCTTCGAGCGAGGGAGATGTGAACGGATCCCCCAGAGGCGGATAAAGTGCTCTGTCCCAAACTAAATGGGATAAGGTTGCAAGCTCGCCGCATACTTTGCAGGGAATGCAGTCGAGAACTTGATAATTTCACTATTGCTGCTGGTAATATCTCTCACACACAAAAAACAATGACGGTTTTTAATATTGATTATTATTTTTCGCATCGAGGCAAAACGTTAATACAAGATCTTTTGATGACATTTTTGTCACCAGAAAACATAATATGCGCATGCATTTTGCTTCATTGTTTACCGTGTGTCCTTTCACTGATAACCAACATATTTCCTTTTTAAAAGCAGAGGATGGCCTATTGCGAAGACTTTAATTTCAAAGCATTTTTTGATGGAGCTGCGTGAACCAGAAGTGTGGGCGGAGCTTGGCAGCCGACTGTATAGATTAGAATGTCGGAGTATGTCGGTGGAGTTTATCTGTATGAACTGCTACCCTTGTGAAAGTAAACATTGCCATAACTGTGTTTCTGACCAGCGTCAAATAAACAGATTAACTTTCCTGGTCCAAATCTGGGAGCTCACTATCGTCCTTCGGTTTCTACTTAATCAAGGTGATTCCTCTATTGGGCCAAGCTACGCCTGTTTTTTTTCACATACATTTATTTCCTCTGCTTATTTATCTTTGCTACCGTTTCCACGATGGTGATATATAGTAGTATTCAAGTGCAAATATGCCATAACCATTTATTTCTACAAACACACTTCTTTCATTGGCGGTCAATGTAAAAAAACTACTGGTGTTGATACAAGCGGGTCTATAATTTACTTTTGTTACTGTGCCTTTGTTCTTGTTTTTAGACATCTAACCCTCTGCGGAGCCGCTTATCTCTCTCAATTAAACAAAGGGTCATAAAGTTGTCGTTGGTAAAAATTATTTTGATGAGAAATATGTACAAACCTGCGTTTTATGTCAGTAAGTCATTACAACTTTGACTTTATAACGGTTCTGTATTTTTATTCCTGCTACTAATAAAACTTTAAAGCATCCCAATTTGTTCGTAGGCCAGAAATCTCCCCTGCTCAAGCCATCCAGAGATGAGCAACTCATCAATGACACTTTGACGGTATGTAAAGTCAGTGTTTTACGCGGAGCGTACGTAACTAGTTCGGTCAAAAAGCCGTCCCTCCATTGGTAGTGCATGTCGGAAATATTCGTGCGGAAGCATTCTGATTGGTACTCCGGACTATGATCTCAAAACAACATCGCCCAGTGCGTGAACTTCAAACATCTCACATTCAAAATAAACTTATACAGCTAGTTGAGGAAGCGTGCAAATGAAGCCAAAATTGGCTTAGTTCCGCTGCTTAAGTTTTTTGCACAATTAGAGGTAATTTCTTATTAATAACTGTCACCCTTCGCGTTCGAACACAGGTCATCTATGTATCAGACTGGCACGCATCGCTTTGGCCATGCCAGGATTTTGGTACCAAGCATGTTAGCGCCTAGTTAACGCGTGTTGTCACTTATGGACGTGTATTTTGAACGTGTATTCATGTTACAGTAATAATAATGTGAACATTGAAAAGATATAGAAAAAAATCTATCATGGCCAAAAGAAACGGCGACGTTAAAAGCGCTTTGCATCTACTTTTAGGGCACTCATGACCCTCTGCTCTAACTTTTTTACTTTCCGGCACTGTGAGAGGATGTCGCGTTATCTCAGTTTTTTTTTAAAGCATTAAAGCTTTGTGAGGACGTGATGTGAAGTGTTTCTGCCTTTAAAATGTCCGTAGTTCTGTAACGCAATCTGTAAATCCCCATCTTTCTTGTTGCGCAATTTTAGTGACCTGAATATTGTCTACTATTCGTCATTGCTTCAAAGAAATACGAACTCTGAAAAACTCATTCTGGTCAGTTTCTTAGATAAGAATCTGCGCAGCGTGAAATTCTTCGTTTAGTTGTATGGGATTAGCTTTGCTTATTCTGTCGGCAATTTCCTTCAAGGAGACAGGAGCCCTTCACAATGCACTTCAGGACATTGTCTATCCGAGTGGAAGCCAGACATGCAGAAGGGGGGCTTCATGCCTAATTTTACACTTTCTGCAGGACATTGATCTTGACTCTAGATGGTGATAGCTGGAATGGACTATGTTCTGCTGAGAGTGAATGTGTGCGTAGATGGTGACTTCTGGGATGCACTAGTGTATACTGTGAGTGAATGTGTGTATAGATGGTGGCAGCTGGAATACACTGTGTTTTACTGGGAATGAATGTATGCATAGATGGTGACTTCTGGAGTGGACTATGTTGTACTGTTAGTGAATGTGTGCATAATTGATGACTTGTGGAGGAAATTTGCACTGTTAAAAGTGACTGCATATTGGGGCAGATTTCACAGATATTACGACGTTTTCTTAACACATAAGTGACGCTACAGTGGAAATTATTTGCTTCCCAATACTCCGGCGTAGAAAAAGGATTAACCAATACCGCGCGGCTCTAGCAGGGTCACCGTTATGTTCAATGATGAGCGCACAAGCCGTTCCATCCGACTGTGTTCCTAAAATATAAAAAAGCATTACGCAAGTTCATAAACTAGATCGAGGGCTTAGCGCTATCTAGCAATATGTATGTGTGAACGCTACCTTGTCGGCGCAGTCGAGAGCGATCTCTGATATAATATTTGAGCTCTTGTGTAAGCGCCGGCAGCAGCAGAGCGGGAAGCACGCGGAAGCGCTGCGGTTCAGTCCATTTCACGAATTATAATTTGCCCCGCAGGGAAGCTAAATTTGCCATAGTAAGATATTCGTCTCGACCAGCATTGACTTAGTGTTAAGTTTTTTAATTCATGGCCGCATCAAGTTCTTTCGGCAAAGGAAAGTGCCAGGTTCAGCTTATCACATTTTTATTGGTCTGTGTATAGCAGAAAACCAAGGAGTGTCTGAAGACCCTAGTCCTCTGTCTGCAGATATCCACCTGAAAGTAGAACCGCACACGATAGGCGTTTTGATTCGAAAACTCCTGCCGCTTTCTGGCCTTTTACATCGCACTGTAAGTGAAAGCTCGCTCAGGCACATACCTTTGCGGCCACAGTCGAAATACAGGACGTACCCAATGACATCATATTTTTTGTTCTGTGTTCCTTCTTTAGGATTTTAGGTAAATGGTGGTTTGCTTATATCGGCAATTAATCGTAATTGTGGGGTCCATATGCAAACCAAGCCTTTCTTTTCTACGATGCAACAATTGCTACTAAAAATGTTGAATG
Organism: Amblyomma maculatum; assembly: GCA_023969395.1. Lineage (NCBI taxonomy): Eukaryota > Metazoa > Arthropoda > Arachnida > Ixodida > Ixodidae > Amblyomma > Amblyomma maculatum. The sequence goes on along the minus strand of JAJIZL010021083.1, from coordinate 92,519 downwards.
TGCCAAACATCGTGTTGTGCAGATTACCGATATTTCTCCTTCGTCTTCCGTCATTGTTCATATTACATGCCCATCTTTTACGAAGTTTATAGCCCTGTTAAAAACGTCTTCTTCTTTTGTTTCACGAAGATATCAAAATTTTTCCATAGGACCATTCGGGGAACAATCGTGAGGTACGAAATATACGCAGAACCCTGCAAAATGTTTGGGCAACTGACAATATGGCTGCATCCTGTAAGAAGACTCTTTCCCTGAAACAATCTTTCTATGGGTACCGTTCTATTTGGCGGTCGGTATTTATAATTTATATTTTTTCGGCGCTTTCTTGCACTTTCAAATCGCCTATGTTGGTTATCGAATTAAAATTATTCGTAATGTGTGGCTGGTCAGGTACCTCTACCTGGCTGTTTATAATCTCCGTAAATATGGCGCCCGGGGATTACAGAATGCTGCAGTAGGCCGTTCCTGTGGCCTATTGGATAACGCCGGCGGAGGATGCCGACATATAAGTGCACAAAAAGCAAGCAGAGTAGACATAAGGGCCCAAAGAATAAACGTTTGCTGTCCGTCCTCAGGCATCTCTGAAACTTTAAACATGGACGTCGATCAAATCAACGCCCAGAGATGCGAACTTCATTAAAGGTTATATTCGGAAACATTGTCATTTCTTTTTCTCACTGCGCCGCACAAAAGACCCACTCAGAGCTGATGACATGGTTGTCACTGACCCCGCGTGCTGCAGATCAAGAGTCTATGCACTCACCCGGAGGGCCCAGAAGGAAACTATTATTGGAGTAGGAAATGGGTGGATGTTGCTACAAGAATGAATTTTGTAAAGTCCACTAAACTAAGAGATCCTAAAATATGCACGAAATCAACACTTACTACTTATTTAAGAAACACATAAAATTACTTCGGCTCTCTAATTGCTCTTATTGTAAACATTCATATTTGTCGTAAGAGTATATTTACTTTTCAGCATCTACACAAGCGTAGATGTCTGACGCAAAGGCCGCTTTATAGCTCTGGAGAATCCTCGAAATGGAGGGAAAATGTGTCGCGGTGCGGGGAGGCTGAGGACGAATTGACCGAAAATACGATCTGGTAACTGTAACTGTATTTCTTTATTTTAGTAATATATATATATATATATACATACATACATACATACATAGTGTGGTAGGAATGATAATAATAATCATAATAATAGCAATTCGCCCCGGCAGGGTCACGCAGTGGTTACGGCGCTCGACTACTGTTCCGAAGGACGCGGGATCGAATCCCGGCCTCAGCGGCCACTTTTCTGGGGAGGCGAAATGCAAGGTGCCCGTGTGCTTTGCGATGTCAGTGCACGTTAAAGAACCCCAGGTAGTGGAAATTTCCGGAGTCCACTAGCATGGCGTTTCTCATAGCCTGAGCCGCTTTGGGACGTTAAACCAGGAAGAGAAAGGCGCTGTATCTGTCAACCTTGTTTCTGTGGATACCTGGCCGCACGCTCTTTGACAAAAGAAGAATGTGGAAGTTAAAGTGGAAAGTGAGAACGAGGAGCCGTAGTAGAGGGATGCGGAGTAATTTCGGCGAACTGGGGTTCTTTAGCGTGCACTGACATATCACAGCACCCCATGGACGTCTAATCGTTTCACCTTCTGCTTACCTTTCCCTCACTGAGAACAAAGCGTGATGATATTTTCTTCAGAGGCTCCTAAAAGCGTTGTATTCATTAGTTACGCTTTATTTGGTGGCAATCACAAAATTCAAGGGTGTACCTGTGCATAACAGGAGATAATATATAACGGTAAGGCATCGCTACTGTTTTCTTTAAAGGCCAACTACTGCACAGAACAAAATATCGGGAAAGATGAATGAGATTTCCCTGCATAATCGGGAAAACAATTATTTTTCCTTTACATTCTATACTACTCAGCACATATCATTAGGTTCTGAAGCGAAAAGAATGCATTTACCTTGTCTTCTCGCCCTCAAACTTTCTCTTACGCTTTTCATATAGGGAGCTGGAGGTTTTTTATGAATGAGACCTTCTTTAGAACCGAACATACAAAGTGGTTATTCTTTTTTTAATTTGGAATCCTGATATTGTCACCAGCGAACCCTAACATAGCTTAGATTCCTCTGCATGGTCGCGTCACGAATGAGGCCTGTATATTCAACACATAGAATTGCTTGCGTTTACGGAGAACAAGGAAAGAAAAGCCTTCGTAACGGTAGTTGTCGGCATTTGCCAGCGCATCGCAGGCTGCGAGTGACGACAGTATAAATTTTTAGCAATACTAAATTGTATCATCGCCAAATTCTTCGCGCTCCTTGATGCTGTGACCAAAATCTATAACTAATTTTCTCAAAGTTTTAAATGTGGCTCCCCACATATTTAATGAAAAAAGTAGGGTCTATATACAGTTATCTCCATGAATATTTCAAAAGTTTCGAAAATCAATGCAGTTGGAGAAGCAGAGCCCAGCAGTTTATTCAGAGCCGAACCTAGTGTACTAAACGCTAAATGGTACAACACCCAAAACAGTGGATTTACCTAATATAGTGTGCCTGCTCGGAATTAGTGAAACCCTGGAATAGCGTTCAGGATCTAAACGTTTATTTACCTATGAGATATGAAAGTGTGTAAACGCAAAAATATTCAAAATCGATAGCCGGGGCCGCATCTATTCCGAAATATCATAGAAATTACATGAAAGCACGATGACTTACATTCTTGCCTCACTATTATTGAAACGAAAAGATTGACATTCGTTGCTATGTTTTTTACGCAACTAGAATTTATGAGCTTATGGTAAAATATTATATATGTAATACAGGTGGTGCGCTCCAGCAATCGACTCAGACTACTAATGTATTCTGCTAGAATGGAAATACCAAAATGCATATTTTCCTTATTTATACGTGTAACAGAGCGCGGAGCTGAACGCACTTTAGTGACAAAAAATAGGTAAGTGCTGCCTGATTTCTCATCTTAATTGCTATTCTGTAAGATATTTCCGAGATGCTTTATAAGTGGTCGGTCGTGCGCCTGTCCAGATGTGGATATTGATAGATCCTGGGTATACACCCATAACGAATGAACCAATTCAGGAATATTGGCCGTTCTAAATACCACATGAATGACATTGGGATAAAAATTGAAGGAAAACAAAATGATGAATACAGCCAAATGCATATAGGAAACTAAATATTTAAAGTTAACTACGGCCCCCTTTCTCTCATACAAGCCAGAGGTCTAATAATGATTTGAAAATTCGTATATTACGCGAAATATGCATAGTTTGAGGAATTGTTTCCCAACATTGCCTGGTTTCAATTTTTACGTTATTCACGTGTGATTAAAAATATAAAATTATCCAGGTTACGAATTTTCGACGGAATCTGCGAGGCAGCTGCAGTAGTACATTGTGCGAGAAGACACTCTGCGAACAGAACTGCATCACTGGAATCTCACAGCAAAGAACGTAAACGGATGGCTGAATCCTATCTTCAGATTGCTTTACTAGAGAGAACATTCTTTCTCTTATGTTAGATTGAAAATACGATTACGATGTGCGCTCATTTCATCAAAGCAGCAACATTTACAATCTTTGTATATAATCATTCTTTTTAATATATATATATATACTAATAAAAGGAAGGAAGGTCCGAAATGCATATGTTTTTCTACTTCACCAACTTGGAAACGATATACCTTTATATATGTTTCCAAAACAGTGAACTCCATTAAGGTTTCTGTAGAATTCATCATTTTTTTTTTTCAAACGCTTATGGCAGCTAGAATATTATTCTTGTACCATTCTAAAGAACTTTCCGTCATGTTCATCGAACCTGCTCTAAGTCAAAAAAGTGTTATAGTGTTTGCCAATATATGTTTCGTTCTTAGAACCGTATTGAGGTTAATAAAAAATAGTCGAGCGGACGATGGGGCTTTAACTTTTAACATCAGTACGTCCCACAGATCACATACGCAACACTCAGAGCACACTAAAGTCAATGTTTACTTCTGATTAAAGGGTCGAATCATGGTAGCTTTGCCGATAGGTTAGGGTTTACAGTTGTTCAAATGATCCATTGCCAATGTAGCACCTGTAAGCAAAGATCCTAGTCTGATAAGAGATGCGCAATTTAACTTTTATATTTCGCTCACGGAGAATGATTTAGAATAACATTTAATTATTTTGTTTGTGTACTTGCAGTAGTTCTGTTTTAATGAAGAAAAATATAACCGTCTTTGTGGGCCCGTACAAACCAATACTTCATGTTGAGCCTGATGAAGGTGAGTGTGCTTCCTTTAATCAAGTACTACAGCCTGTTCGAATGTAATCATATACAATTCATTAGGTGCTTTTTTGGCATTTATACAATCAGTGTGTACCAGAAAAATATATTCTGAAACATAAACACAGCGCATGTATGCATAATGTCATCTCGTACGAAATATATATTTTCTCACTTTTTCAGTGAACCATAGCCTTTCTGCAATTTGCTGAGTACCGGAAATTATTTGATGCGGAGTTTGCATTTAGCGACATTTCGAAATGCGTAAGCGCAGCTCTGTTCACGTGGGACATAATGCAAGGCGGGGAATAGATATGTTGTACACTTGTAAGAAGAAAAAAAAATATTTAAGGAAAATAATTACACATTTATTTTTATCTGAGGCAGACTTATCGCCAAACCTAAGGCCGTGATCGAGAAAAGTACCGGCTTTTAAACTTTAATAATGTGACTTCTTTAAATATCATATTTAAAATACTCGTTTGAATGCCCGTTAAGTTGGTTTTATGCATTGCGCAATTACGAAATCGCTTTGTTTTCAGTTTTAAAGGATAAAATAGACCATTTGCTTGTGTTTTATATTGTAAAGAAATTACAATGAATTAGTAGGTGCTATCGCAAATAGGAAGTCCATTTATCAGTTTGAAAGGCATGATTGCTATCCAAGCCAGCTTTGAGATACCTGTATTTAAAGTGCACTATTTTAAGCCCAATCACAAGTCAGTAGAGTAAAAAAGAATTTTTTTGGATTATAGAAAGATTTCTAAAATCTTCATTCCTATCTTCTTGACACTAAGCACACAAATCAACCGCCTGAAATATTTTATGAGCGCACTGGTTTCAATTATTTTCCTAAATAAGAACGAGCTTCGGCTGCCCAGGTCGTCAAAAGTTATATGCTGCATGTGAGGAAGTGAAATTAAGTTAAAGAGTTGAAGAGTGGATCATGGGAGCTGTGTGACTGGCTATACGCTGACCATTCTACTACATCCAACAGCCCCTCAAAATAAGCTCTTTCTATTCATCCTAATTTCGTACCTAGATTACCACTTGACTCGCAAGGCGGAAAACTTCTCATCAAACTTTATAGCGCTTACTTATTTGCTGCAAGTAGTTGAATCAGAGCTCATTAGGGACAGATTTCATACGTGTTTAAATATTATGCTCCCTTTACTCGACGAGATTGCAATACAGAAAAAAAAAACACTTTGCTCCGTATTGCGCATAATTGTATATGATTACTTAGGTGAGTTCAGTGCAAGATTTATCCCCTCGCACTCGCTTGGAGGTCGAAACGTTTTTTTCAGTTAATGGTTGTTTACGGCATTTCATTATTTTGCGCAATATCTGAAGAATCTAATTCGAAGTTTTAGGTCAAACCTTTTACGCAAAAGCATTTTATCTAGTGTGAAAAGCTAGTGCCATTTGATATTCGGGTCAGGAATACAGTTAGAAAATTATAACATCAATGACTACACAGCAGGAAAAATGAATGTAAGCAAGCAGACGCAGGGCACAACAATATATCACTTGGGTGCACCAATGATCCTCCGTGACAAAGATTACCATCACACAAAGAAGTCGCATACGAATTTATCGTCTATATAAACACCCCGCGGTCCAATGTTTAAGTGGCGCAAGTATACCGACATCCGCATTGAATTTGTGACGCAACCGTTTGTCATAGAGAGATCCGTGTAAGTGCATGATATCTAGTTTCATATAGCTTGCATGTACTAAGACATTTCAGGTTCAATCTTCACATGGCCACGGCACAACAATATATGTACCTCCGACTGTATGCATTCAATCCGAGGTTTCGCTTTCTGATCCTAGATACCGAGACTCATAGGCGAATACCTAGTCGCAACAGCGAGCGGTAATACGAAGAAATGAACTGAAGTACATGATGAACTTTTTGTTTGAAAACATTTCGTAGGCGGGCATATAATGGGTTCAAAATCTTAGCTGTGAGCAGCCTTAAGCACTCTCCAAATCATCTTTTTTTGTTATCAGCGGGGTCGCTGCCAAGCCTATGGAACCACGTTCAAACACTATTACATGCTAAGCCCGAGAAATGCCTTATCCTGGAAGCTGGATCCCGTGGAGGTAAGCGCAATCGCAGTTACCTATTACAAGACGAATGAGATAAGTTTACATAAAAGGGATGAAATAATGAGTGCGACAGCGTAAATTTCTACATTCTGATAGGGTAACAGCGGTTGTACTCAATGACAATGCAGAGTTCGCTCCTTATCAATTGCTAGATTCTATTTCTTGCGAACAATAATAAAAATGTCTACTTCAATCACTTCAAGTCCGCCCTCATTGTGTAAATTATTTTTGTTAATATACCACTGCCCTCAAACCTCTTTATATACTTTGCAGTGATAGAAATATTCACAACGTCATTGATATATTGACATATGCCATTTATAGAAGACTATGGAGACAGACACGGGTAATCGGGGTAGTCAACGAAGTGAAACTGTGCTCCGTCTCGTGCCCACCTGTCTGGCTGCTTACGTTGATTGATGCCAGATTGCCTTTCGTGTAATGTTACTTTGCATATCTGGTGGAGGCAGTGCCGGGTTTTATTCCAGTCTTGCTTAAACTACCTATCACTATGAAGCTCATATTGGCTCATTAGCACCTCGGCCGCCTCCTACGTGTAGAGCCCCTGTTTACGCCAGCCGCTACAAGGACGACGCAGCCTCAGAGGATAGTAGAACAAGCTGCCATAAAATCTTAGAGCAGACTTCCCACACACGTCTTCGAATACGACGTATTTTAATGGCGACGTGTTCGATGACGTCGAGGACTGGCTTGAGATCTACGAGCGTGGTGCTCTTTACAAGGGGTGGAGGGATGAACGTAAGTTTCACATCGTGTACTTCGCTCTTGAAGAGTCTGCATGGACATGACCTGAAAACCATGAGCCTTCTTTCCATTCTTGTAAGTCTTAAGTCTTCATTTGAAGCGTCTTTCCCTTGTGCGACCACCGGGAGCGAGCAGAGGCTGTGCTACACTCACGCTGTCATCGCCAGAACGAGCGTGACACGTCGTTTTAAGCGCGCAAACCTATACATGATGAAATAGAACCTTCAACACCCGATGCGGAGCGTAAAGCAATAGCTTTTCGCGCGACTGGTGTGTAGCCCACCGCGCTCTGTGGCGGAGTTTCTCAGTGATACTGCTAACATTGAGCAACGCTGCAACTCCAAGCTCGCCAGTATAACCGTGACATCAACATTATTGGATGCAGCACATGTTCTATGCATATAGGCAGTGACCCGGAGGCGTTACGCATCTTTATCCGATCAATCGTGAGAGCAAAACTGCAAGCGCTCCGGATGCGTTGAAACACGGCATCTTTTCCCTCACTTGCTAAAGCCGTCCAGGATGAGGTGCGCATGGCTACGCCGTGACATCTTAGCGCTGGTCCCGAATAACCGTCCGCCAGCCACTTCGGAGGTAGTCGCACTCTTGCAGAAATTCGGGGAAAGTACTATTGGCCGAGAGTATCGCCCTGAGTGCGAACTTACGTTACAACCTGTCAATAATGTCAAAGGTGGATGCCTCAAAACCGAGAAACCAGCCGGATTTCTTCAGCCCATCGCTCCATCGGAAGCTCCTTCCCAACAAGTGGGAACGGATCAACGGATCTTCTCGATCCTTTACTGATAATTCAGATACTGACTTAATCCACCGCATCAAGACTTGCCAACAATAACGAGGAACGTGAAGCCGAAGCCGCACGACAGTGGCTATGTCGCTCAATCAGACATGGCTGACTCTGGCAGCTCTGCTGATAGGAAACATGCGCGGGAACAGGGATGGCGCCGCCGCCGAATGTTAAGCAATACCGTTCAAAAGCCCGTGCACCTAACAATTTCTACACTTCTTTCTCTCCTGTGTGCGTTTTCTTTCTATCACGCTACTCCGCGCTATCAGATACCGTTTGTGTTGCTGCTCCGAACAAGGTCCTCGGACGCACGCTCCGTAGGCTTTCACGCGGTCTGCCACACCACGCAGGGTTGGCCTGTCTCTCATCACTCTTTCGCCTGTTGTTGCGCAACAGCCGCATTTATTAAAAAGCAGGCATTGTTCATTTTAGACTATATCTTTGTGGGATATCGGCGTATCCACATTATAGCACATAGAAGAGAAGATGTATTAAAAAACGTATAAAGCAAATCTATGCCACAGTGGCGGTTCTGCTCATCACAATCTATGATCAACGTGGTTGTTTTGAACGATTTTTTGCGCGCAACACTGCGCAATGCCGAAGGTTCTTCTCCTAAATAATTCCATTGGCGACGAAGCATTACCAATAACTGTTGATGTGTTATATTTCTAAGTGCGTGTATTTCTCTCTTACGTATTTCAACAAGTTTGAATAATTGTCGTCAAAACGTTTTGAAGCTAGTGGCACACAAAATCTGGCGGTGTCCGGCGTCCTTTGGAAACAATTATCTGAGATTCTTAAAAGGAAGCGACCAAATAAAGGAAGATCTAGTTAGTTTTTTGTTGCTTTTGTCTCTTTCCTGCACAACAGAATTTTCTTTATCTGGTGAAGTTTTATTTTATATTGCTTTAAGCCAGTTGTGCTATTTGAGTGCGAGCTGGGCAACAGTGTTTTCACTTATTTTTTAATTGCCCAAGCTATCTGCGATTAGTAGAGTAGGTTTTTGTAATGTCTGCACACAATTATTTAAAGTTATGTGGTGCAATTCCTCTTTTTTGGGGATTTGTGTTTCAATTTCATTATTTTTAAAAAAGCTCTCCTGAAAGATGGGATATGTCACGCTGACATGAAAGTTTCTTTCGCTGCCTTATGGATGTAATTGGCATTTCGTAAAGACATATTTTTGGATCATGGGTGCTGGCTGGCTGCTGGCCAACCTGGCATCCTGGGTTGTCAAATGCCCGAGCCACTTTTGCGATACAAGTCGGCGTTCAGTCGGGGTTACGAGATTGCACTATGGGCGTGGGCCGACTTGTGCCCAACCTGGCCGAGCAACCGTGGTAGAGCATGGCCGAGAAACCATGACCGAATTGGTCGGCGTTCAGTCGGGTGGCCGAGCTTGAGCATTGGGCGATGGCTGACTTACACGCAACCTGCTAGGTGGCCAACGATGGGCCGTCATTCGGTCGAGCACCCACGGCCGGCCAGGTCAGCTGCCAACTAGCGGTCAGTGGTTGACCATATGTTAGCAGTCGACAATTGCCTCCTGGCAGGGACCTAATTTTAGAAGTGTTGTTCGCTATCTGAACGAAGTAGCTTCTTTAGGACATATACGAGTGACACAAGTTCAGAGGCAGTATACAGAAACCATATGTTGAACGTTTTGGAGCAAGGAATTGTTACTGACGCGGTCAAACGCCTTCGAGAAAAAAAAAACGACCTGAACCACGAATGCATTTTTCTCAAATTGATATAAAATATATTCCTTTTTTTAAGCAGTGCCAGTTTGTTTGATTTATTTTTATGAAAGCCAATTAGCCTGGTGTTTCAAGACTCAGTGAAAGCTGATAGTCTCAAATCCAGAGTTTTCTCGAACACCCTTGAAAATAGGCAAAATGGACATACGCCTGCAGTTCCCGAAGAAATTCTTGTTACCTTTCATATATTAAACACTGACCATTGCGATCTGAATTTTATCGATAAACGCTCCGGCAATCAAATACTTGTTCACTCGAAGTGCAATAATCGGTGCAAAGACATCGGCTGCGTAGTATACTGGCTCTATCTGGCTGCCATCGATTTAGCAGCTGCTAGAAGTGAACGTTTTTTTAGGTTTGTACATTCTTCAGTGCTAGCATAGTCGTGAAAAACCGACCTGTCGTTCCAAGTGCTCATGTATTTTACCGCTTGAGATGGTACTCTCATAAAACCTCTGTTTTTCAAGAAATCGTTATTTGCATTATATTTTTGGCCGCCCTATAACGGATCATAATTCACGGGAACATTTCGTGGGGTGCTTCCAATTGAGCATGGCGTAACAAAATGTTTACTCTGGACCACACAATATCGCATGGCCCATTTTAATTTGAAGTAATGTAAAATGGTAGCCTATTCGCGCAACTTTTTAATAATTTATTTAGAAAGTGTTTAAACCTTTCATGTCTTCAGGTGCACGCGTTGTAAGAAATTTCAGATGCATCCTATGCTCAGACATTTTTTTAGCCATGAAGCTAAGGCACTATTCATGGTTTAAATAGAGGCAGCCTGCAATGAAGACTGCTGTCTCGATCGCCACGCCGTAACACATATTCTAGCCAGAAGATCAAATACTTTTATTGCGCTTTCGTAGAGTGTTTTCATGTCACCTGCATGAGCTTACAGGGATCCGACTGCACACTGTTCCGAAGCTTTGCATCGCGTGTGTCAGACAACTGGGTTACATCGATAGCACCTGAGCAAGGACGTTAACTGTCCAACTCGTATCTATAATATGGTGCTGAATATGCTCGATTGTTTATTGCGAACCAAAAAGCTAACAACATCATTTTTGAGGCTCGCTACGGAACAATTGCAGTGCCACCTATGAGGTGCAGGTTCCCTATACTCCGATGCTGTAGGCACTGTTGTACAGAAAATGGATCATGTAAACACCTTTGAACATTTTCTACTAAAACTTTATAAGCCAAAGTGACGTCACGGTTCTCTGATACCACACTCCAGTATGCGTAGATGGCGCTCGTAGAAAGCATATATAGTTTTGATCTCTCACTAATTGTCACGAAAATTCTGGATGTTTTTTCTATACTTTTATAGCTTTGCCAGTTTTTGTCGCTCAAAGAAATACATGCAGTAATGCCTAATATAGCAAGACAGGACTCTCGCACGAATGGTTGGCAATAAAGCACTGGTGATAAAAATGTCTGATATAGATATGCAATTTGAGGTTATCCTCCTTGATTAAGTAACCACAGTATCAAATCAATTTGAAAGTATTTTCTTACCTTACCTTGGTGGAAGCATTAGAATCGCTCATGTCTATGTTGAAATGGCCACCATCGATAAAATGTTATTATTTTAGCTAATAAACTCAAGAAACTTGTCACAAAAATTAGAGAATACGGGAACATCACCATGCCGTATGCGCTAGCAAACGTATAGCACTAATTCACCAATATGTATTGAATGTATTTCTCAGTCAGGGCTAATTGTGCTCTGAGATTCATACAAATGACCAGCAAAACTATCCATGGAGAAGCCCTATTCCTCCTTCCGGGCTATTTCGTCGGTTAAGTTAGAGAACTGAAACCGAGGACTCTAAAAACATCATAATCAACCGTGCTGTTGGTTTCAGTCAGATTGAAGCAAGAAAATTGAAAAAGAAATTCAGCAAATACTTTTTTTAATTCAAGAGACTTATTTCCTACAACATATGCGTTCACACAGAACATGCATTTAAATGAACGCATTTTATAGGCTCTTTTCGAAGTTTATCAGTTCAACTTAGGTCGAAAAGTACGCAGCAAGGCTTGGTCATGGGCGTCAGAGTATACTGCTAATAGGCGCCCTATAGCTTGTCAAGATAATCCCTGCTTTGATTTGAATAGCTTGTGCGCCCTGCTCTTTTCGCACCAGCTTAATTTCATTTGTATACCAAACAAACATGTAGCCGTTAGCTTTGGGCGTATATTTTGTCTTCTTTAGTATTTCAAGGTTCTACTTTGTGCGGTTTGCTAGCACCAAGATCGATCCTGAAGAATCCTTAAATTTGCTTCCAGTCTGTAGCCTTGAATCTGGTTCACTAACGTGTGAAATGAGTGAGTATTCCTGGCACTTTGCCATCTTTAGGAGGCACTTGCGAACGGCTGCGATATCCGACTGTTTGAGATGTCGTACTTGTAGTGCATCTGCCACCTAGTTCAGGCAGACAACGGGCTCATATGACCTTAGGAGCTACAGATATTTCTTGCACTTCAAGATTAACTTAGCTACTCAGAGAAAAATCTTCCTTAAAAAGAAGGTATAAATTTCATAATATTTATAAGTGCCTTATGTCTCTAATACATGAATTCACTTGTGCAATTAATCAAGAGGGAAAATGTTTATTTTAATATTAAAGGACGCAATTACATAATCTTTTTGTCATTTCAGAGCATCGAGGCCACTGCACGCTTTGGGGTTTTGTGAATGCATACTCATGCAGGAAAAAATTTGAGAAATTGTGCCCAGGCGGCACGAAAGTAGACCTACAGGAATGTTATCAGAAAGAGAATGCTAAGAAAACACAAATTCCTTCATGCTGACTTTGAAAGCACAACAATTCGCTCTTTCTGCGTAAGGATTGTCAGCGGATGACGCAGGAGAAAGGCACGCTTTTGTCCGGCTTCAACTAAAGCTTTTTTTAGTTTGAAGGCTAATTAAAAAAAGTTATGCTGTGCAAAAATAAATTCTGCTTCCAGATGTACACACTGGTATCCAAGCGATCATTCTTTTCTTACTTTCTTTTTTCTTATTTACTTCTTACTTCTTAAAGTTTTTCTTACTTCGCGATACTGAAACCTCTGCTTTTGGTTCCCCGTGCGTAAGTCACGATGGAATGCTTAAAAATGTAAATACCGCCCGCCTAGTAATACGCCATATAATCTGAACGTTTCAAGTAATTAGCTTGCAGTTCGATACTTAAGCTCAACGGGAATGTCATTAGAGCAGTTCAGACTTTTGAAGAAATAAAACTACAGCTTCCGAACAAGGTTTAAATATCGTCGGGTGAAACTAAAGTACAGAGTACTGAGCATCTTTACTACGTGTACTGAGGTTTTTCGAACCATGAAACTCATGTGCCGTAGACGAAGAAAAATAAACGCAATATAGCTCATTATGATGCCTAATATGCTGCATATTCTTTTTTTTTTTATTTTTGAAAACAGAGCGCGTATTTGATGGCCTTCAGCCACAATTCCAGACAGAAAGGTTATTAATAAAGCGATGTTCTGTTTTTGTTACATTACATGCTATTGTATTCAAGTCCTGAATATAGAAGCGCACCTGAGCATGCAGTGAGAATTTTAAAATGAATAGATCTTAGGGGTGAATTTACATAAGGAAAGAAGGGGAGTAGTGCCATAGAGTTGAACATTACAAGCTAGAGGCACGGAAAATGAATATAGGAAGATACCCAACATACAGCCTCGCCGGCACTCTTCGGAATGCTGCCAGTGCCTGTTCTCTATTGGATTCGCCATGGCAGCGGCGAAGGAGAGGTGCATGATGCCTACCCACTCAAGATCATGTCGCTTGCCTCCATTTCCGCTCTCTTAATTGCGCCGGCGGCAGCGCGCGCTGGGTGTGGCAGTATTCATGGGTGTTCGGTGGGGAATCGCGGTAAGAGAGTGCAGCCCAGTGTGTATACCAACGGGACGACCGCAGAGGGCGGTCGCGTCTGCGGACTCAGGTGATCTCCTTGAGGTCTGCCGGCTTGCATGACCGCGATGCCTAGGCAGACCAAGTGGATAGCTCTCTAACAACCTCTTACACGTGCGCTCCTTGGCGTTCGTTTTGTTCATTTCTTCCACCAGTGTGGTCTGAACTAGCGGAGGGGTGTTTGATTGTGAGAACACAGCACGCAGATCCGTAGAAACCCCGCAGTGTATTAAGGCGAAAACCTTTCTAGATTGATGGGTGTGCGCAGAACATTTGCGTCCGTATGAGGTGTCCACTCCTGCTACCGCGTGAACAATAAAGGTGCAAAAAAAGGATAATCGTGTGATACAGAGGACGAAAAAAATGAACCTTTAGGCCGCTTCGTGACAGTTGAGTAATTAATTAAACACGGCTAGAGATGTCGAATTTACGTTAATATAGCGCCGGACATCGACATAGTCAAGAGACGTGAAAACAACACAGACTTCCAAATGGTATAAAACGCAAAACTTGGGTTAGGAACGCTTAATCTGGGTCATATTAGATTATGAACGCAATTATTGAAGTAATCAATACTTAAGGACACCGATGGACTTATACTGTCGGTCATAAAAGGAAGAGACATGGATGATAACCTAACATCGGGCGGAAAAACGTCGAGACCGTGTGAGGTGTCACAAAATGAGCAAAGAACGCCTTACTTTTGTCGAATTTGATAGGCAACGTTATAGTTATATGTAAATACCACTTCAGATTACTGGACACTTATACTTAGTGCCAATTATAAAAAAAAGCAGATACAAGCAAAAAAACAAATAAGGTCAAATGGAAAAAATGAGTACAAAGACTCGCATAAGGCCTTCGAGGTTTCTAACTGCCCCAATGAGTTTTTTACTTCTTCATTATTCGCATTCACTACGCCCACATTCCTAGCGGCCCCAAATGCTCCTGTTGACTGGTTAACATATTCCTGATAATATTGGCGATTCGAAATCACGATATGAATAATAAATGCCAGCTTAATAAATTAAAAAATAAATATAAATAATTAAGATTGCGCGCCATAAGAAGCACTTAGGCATTGCTATGTCCTACTGCGCTTAATTTTACATAGCAAGATGGTGAAATGCCTGCATCCTATGAAGATCCAGGTATTATTTCTTTTATTTCTTATGGTCACCTGTTTGATCCAGCCTTTTTACGTAACTGTGGAAACAGAAGGTTTCTTAAGAAAGCATAACGCAAGGAACGCAGGTCCATGACCATTGCTCCCTGCCGCGTTTTGGAGAGTGATACTGAACCCTTAAAAGTTTCTCGTCTTTATAATATATTTGCTCTGTCAAAGCCGCTAAGCTCTAAACGTGAAATTTAAGCATTTAATTTCGATTGTTCAATTAGAAATGATGGAAACCTTTGAAGCAAAGGTCAACTGTGAAAAAAAAACTGATTGTCGTGTGAAAACTGTTCAGCTGTGAGAAATTTATAGCGTGGCAGAGGATTCGCTCTCATAGCCAGATTCCACTCAGCTAGTTTGGTCCACACCGCCGGCTGCGGAGAACAACACATCGAGGGATAGGGCGTAAGAAAACCGCTTATCGAGCTCTCCCAATGTCGTGAGGCCTTCTTCGGTTGCTCGCACAGGCAGGAGGCATTACAAACGGTGCGGAAGTCTACCGCGAATAGCGCTTCTCTCCGTCCGCTCCTCCACGGTTTTAAAATTTCACTCTCTTCAGGGCTCGGCTTTGACTGCGCCACCATCCAGTGCCGCCACCGCCCCTGAAAGCCGAGGGAGGAAAGGAACCAACCCTCGCAATGACCTGGCCTCTGTGGCGCGTTTCTTAACCGCCGCTGCTACAAAGGGTTCATGATGGATAAGAGGGCGCAGACGGAACGTGGACACAGGGTTCGAAGGGTTCATTCGGTTTTATTGCGAAAGCAATACTATGCCGGGTTTCGAGTCGGGGTTCGAGCCTACGCCGACACCGGCTTTTCTGTGACACGGCGCATTGAATGCTATTGCGTTAAAATCCAACAACGAAACATATGGCGTAGCTAGTTTAGTGGGCAATGACTATTTATCAATTTGTTTTCGCATACACCTGGGAACTGGTTTGTAGGTTGAGGTGTAAAACATCGCATTCCTCATGTACTGTTTTATATATAGAGTGCTTATGAAGGCGGCGTTTCTTGCTTCGAGAAAACGTACAGCCCTCTTGGGACAAAAAAGCACAGCCCTTGTGCGAGATTACGAAGTATTTAAAATATGGTATGATTTTATCAGTGGCGAGAACAGCTGCAGCTTGGTCTCAATAATCAATATCAACTTTCTGCAGACAGTCTTATGCACCAGCCTGTACATAAGATTAACTTCCCCAAAGGCGCTTTCTCAACCGCCATAGTCAGAATGGCTTAACGATCGGACAGATTTGTAGCATCCCCAGAAACCAATTACGCGTACCATACAACTGCTAGAAACACGAATTAGATATTTCCAAAACCAGTGCTTCCTGGAAACATAATGCATGACTGTCAATATGAAAATAAAGTGAGCCCGTTGTACAAGAGCTGCCACATCCATCTTTTCAAAAGAATGCTGCTACCCATCCATTCCTCTATGCCGTTTACAAGGAAGCCGCGCAAAGCAGACTAATATTATATGCACCAAGTAATGCATTATAAAGTATTTACTGCGCCTGTGAAGGCTTGCCGTGTTTCTAGAGCTGAGTGTTTAAAACCTAGCGTGCCGACGTGCGGAAGAATGCTCTTGTTCTGGAATGCTGTAGTCCTTCTCCCTTTTCTTCGCTTTCTTATTTTATCTGTACGTCCTGTGAACAATCACATGAGGCCAATGTTGCATCTTAGCAAAAGGCATTCACAACAGTAATTTTTGCCTGACATAGCGCATGATATCTGGCAAGATGTTTCTCATGATCACCACTGAGTAGAGATGAACTCGCATTAACACAGGCCTCAAATTAAAATGTCTTCTTTTGCTTCTTCACTGTTTGTGCAAACTGTTATGCATCAATTGAGTCAGATGTCCTTATTCTTGCGCATTAAAAAAAAATGCCCTGAAACACTCGTTCATTTGCGCTGTACTGAACATGAAGCTTGCATAATGCGTTTGAATTGTCTCATTGCAAGTTATAGAGCGGTTTGCGCACCTGACCCAGCAGCGCTTAGTATAAGCTCAGAATCAGAGCTTAGATCGAAGAATTGTCAGTCAGTGATGTATTTGCTAGCTCCCATTTGTTCTCAGGACCATGATTGTGCCCCAGTTCATTTTTGTTTTCATCTTTGCTTTAGATCGCTGCTTTATATCGTTCCTTTTGTTGTAATAAATCATTTGGTTGTTAGTCAGCGCATGTGTTTGTCCCGCCTTTCAACTCGTCCCCTCTGTTAGCGCTATTTCTTCGTTTCGTTTCCAAGACATATGTGGCACGCTGCGTCCTTCAAGTGCGTATGTCCTCCTTAAGTGCGCCACCAACACACGTGTATGTGGTACTTTGAGGTTTTCTGGTGAGTGTTCCTGCGTTTGCGCTGGCATGTGAGAGTGCAGAGTTCTTGTGGCAGTGTTTTGGTATGTGTCCAAGACATGTGCGGCATGTTGCGTTTTACGAGTTCGTTAACGCTCCTCAATAACTTGGATCACGAGTGAAACATCACTTTACGATGACATCATCACTCTTCATTCACACCCTAACTAACCTTTACCTTCCTCTTCTTCCTACCCAAGTGTATAGCAGCAGGCCAGGGTTTCTTAACCGCCAGCCGACTTTTCCACCATTCTTCTCATTAAATTACTCTCTCTCTCTCTCTCTCCCTTCGCTTCGTTCAACATGAACCAGCAATCCCGACAAAGCCCTTTTAGAGAATTCTTGATTCAGAACTACGCCCGGTTTCTTGATGGCTCAGTGTGTACAAGAAAGCGGTATAACGAATGCGGCATGGAATTGATACTAGATTTTTAAACATGAACTTATGCCTCCAGGAATGGCTGCGGAAGCAACCTGTAAAATAAACTATGGAATAAACTATGGAGCGTATTCTATAAATGTTTTACAGTGATGTGCGAGCATTATTTGGTATCTTTAATTGAACACCAACCAAAATAAATGTTTTCCGCCACAAACCTATCATTGTTTTTTAAACTTCTATAACATGATTTTTATTGCTGATACCAACAAGCTTAAGATTATAATCCGTCATATAGTACCCGATAGGTTTTTTCTACACAATCAATTTTTCTCTCTAGAAAGCTCAGCTTCGCTATGTCCTGAACTCATGCCGTTCCCTTCTGTAGAAAATGAAGGATACACAAGTCGAAAACGCTGCACATAGGGGGGCACCAGAAGAGCGCAGGAAGAAGAAACGAGAACACAAACGGCTTCCAGGAATTGGTCCGCACTTCGAACGCGCAAGCGAAACCCGAGCCGAAGCTGCAGATGGCCCGCTCCTGCCCCGCGAAGACCAGCATACCGAAGCCACAGCAGAAAGCTCTCTCCCTCTCCCCCTTTCCTCCTTTCATGTTTATCTCCTCTCCAGTGCTGTCCGACTCTTGTAAAATAAACCCAGTCTCTTAACCGTTACCGAACGTGTGTGTGTCGTTCTTTTGAGGCTCCTGCGTGCGCGGCCCTGCCGCCCGAACGAGTAACGCGCAGTAAAGGAGAATCGTGGCGCGACCTTGCTAGCCTCGCTCCGTGGTGCATCGCTGTACAGTGAGACTAACCTAACAAAGAAAAACTAGAAACTCTACACCTTCTAGAAATACTTGGACACTTGTGGGGAAATTATGGATATCAAATAGAAACTGATGTGTTTTTGCGGCAGCATTCACATTCTGTTATGACAGATTGTACAAGGCGCTGATTTATGTTTCGCAGTAAGGAATTATTATTTTACTCAGTGCACTGCAAGAGCAGAGTTTCTATAATATCTCTCCACATATCGTTCTAGTTCGAAAAAGAGCAGATGGAAAAAGTAGAAATATTACAAAAGCTCCTCGTCTGCGTCCGTGAGAGTCTGTTATTGATGCACGATGACTACATGACAAGTTCCTATTCTCCCTAAGGCATGTTTTCTAAACCATCTTCGACATACTGTTCGACATAAAATCGGTTGATCAATCTGAGCAACAGCTAATATAGCCGACGAAAACCTGCTTTTTGTTATTAATATTTGGCGATCAATAGAATACAGCGGAAATCAAAAATAACGAAACTTATTTTTGTGACTGAAAACCATGGTCAGCGCAGAACCCAATGATCCTAACATGTAAAATTTGGGACTTCACCAACAGTTGCGTAGAATCTTTACACTCAGTCAGCTATCCTTGCAGCAGCTCAGGAATTTTGGAAGGTATTGTCCTTGCACCTTCAATACAATAGATACAACATGAGGGAAAAATTGTAGAATCAAACTCACGCTATTTTCATGCACATTATTTCACAACGTTTTATCACTGATCTGTTAAAATACTTATGACCGAAGGGGTTAATTTTTAAACTTTACGAATGAACAGATGTTCAACCAACCAGTGGTCTATAAATCTTTCCTGCATTGGTTTCAGTTCGTTACAAAACGGGGACGATTCGCGGTGGGAAAAGAA
Source organism: Amblyomma maculatum (assembly GCA_023969395.1). Taxonomy (NCBI): domain Eukaryota; kingdom Metazoa; phylum Arthropoda; class Arachnida; order Ixodida; family Ixodidae; genus Amblyomma; species Amblyomma maculatum. The sequence continues at coordinate 73,233 of JAJIZL010021083.1, read as the reverse complement.
TTGTTATTAAACCAATACTTTTTAAAGTGGTTTTAGGTTAAGGGCTGAGGCTGTGAGCGACTCCACGGTGCAGGAATTCGTCCGTTCCTACCTCCTGGTTTTTAATAAAGTACAATGGCGTCGCGCAGAGCACAGCTGCCCATAGTTTGGCCTCCTTCGAAACTAAATTGCCGCAGAAGGGTTCGAACCCGAGTTTAAAAGTTGCCTACACAAAGGGCCTAACATTGGAGCATCCTTGAGGGCCGGAAGTAAATTCTTTAAAGAAAATTTGCTTTCGTACTTTCTGTCTTCCTATTTAGCTTTGTTTTGTTGCTATTCTTAAAGGTGTTCAGCAGTGATCCTCGTGAGACAGGGTGTTGATAAATGCACTGAGCTGAGGATCAAAAATGTTACGTATTGTTACCGGGAAACGCGAGACCAAAGTGATGTGCTCACTGACAAAGACGACGATCAAGGAACGCAGGCACGACGAAGCGTTGAAAAAGAGAACGACGCTGAGAGAGCGGATTCTGCACGGCTACCGAAGTCTTGCGTCCAGTTCAGCCCATCGCAGTGCCGTCACATTAAGTACATCCCCGTAACAGTATTGTTACCACCTATATATTATATACTGCAGTCAGAAGGATGGGAAATGGCTACCCGACCCTATGAGGCAAAGTGGAACACTTCGGCATGAATCGTCAAAATATCGTGCAGTATGCGGCACTCAATGGACGGGAGTGATCTGTTGACCTAGCGCTCCAGTTCAGCATAATATTCTGACTTCCCTTTCGCAGCTTCTCTGCAATTAGAAATAGTTCCAACGGTTTGGGTGATATTGGTCTCAAATTTCACGAGTGCAAAACTCTAAAGAAGACGATTAGGCTCTGATGACACGTTCAAAGTCCAGATGTGTGCGCTACCTCCCATTGCGTCCACGACGGCACGTATCACAAATAGTGCATTTTTAGTCTCGTTCGGGAAATCTGGCTCGATGACTATTGAGTGTTTTCGCACGAAATGTTCGGATAATTTCACGGCTACAAGTGCTGCCGTCATCGCAGGCAGCAGCACATCTCCCGTCAGGGAGAGAACTATTTGATGACACTGGGACAGGTTCTCCACAAAGCGGGGATATGTTCGGCTCCAAAAAATTTCACCGGCACTGAAGTCTAGGGTTGCACTACACTTGCGCCAAACGTCAACCCATAAGATCCCGTTTTGGGTGACACGTCTCATTACAACGAATTATATTCTCTAGACCTCGTCGCCAAGCACAACTGAAACCGAGCAGAAGCTAACCGGAACTAAAGTTTCAATCTAGCTCTGCAAAACGTACTGTTTTTGTCCCATACACACAACTTTCTGTCGAAGGCGATTCTTAAATTGAATACTTACAACTGAAACAGCAACACCAGTGTTAGCCAAAGCATCCTTTTAAACATTGTCAACGCACACTGACACCTTGTTTTTAGCATGTTCAGATGTATTGCGTGCACCACGTTGGAGGAATAAGGTTGATAGAAGGTAGAGGGTGTCGGCTTCCACTGGGCGTCATTCCTGAAGCGCGGGGCTCGTTGTAGAGTGGGTCGAGAAATTTGGCCATGCGGGCAAATGCAGGAGTTGAGTCAGCCGTCCCCACAACCGTAACATATCGGTCGCTGGTGGATCTGGTATACTAACAATACAATCCCTTCGAAGTAGAGACAGAGGCGACGAACGCGCGACGAGGAGCATCACGAGGCATGGCATTCGGATTGTATAGAAGCTGCTAAAAATAAAGATGTGACGTCGACTGTTGGGTACGCTCAATACTGTAGTTGTAAAACGGTTTATTCTTATTTGGTGCAGTCGATTGAGTGCGCTGCTCCCACGATGGCATGGACCTCGACAACTGGTGGTAAGATAAATCCAAATTTGTGCGTTGCAACTCAGTATCCAACTCGTCGCGTATAATCCTCCTGTTCATAGAAGCAATGTATTCAGCCTCGAGGAGCTCGATGCTGGCAACGGTTTTCACATTGAAGAGTAAGCCGAAATGGGGCGCTATCCGCTGTGCTTTGACTACCTCAAATGCACTGCACTGCTTGATGACATCTGCAGCCGTAGTAAGAATATCTCGCGAAATCAGGAAATTATACACGTCCTTAGTAATCCCTTAGAGAAGAGTATCTCCAATGGCCTTAGTGATCTCTTCAACAAACCGGTTCCGGATAGTGAAGAGTTCTTCGTGGTTGTCAATCCAAGTAAGAGCGGCGGCAGCAAGGAAGAAAATAACGTTGTACAGGCGGGCAGTAGAGTTCCAGCGGTTGTAATTGCGGTACATTTTGTAATGTTGGAGCCATTATTCAACGTCATCTTCGGGTTAACCACAAAACGTACGCTGCTCTCGCTGATGGGGCAAGGTCCTCTTGTCTTCAGGTCGCTGTTCCCTAGTGTGCGTCTCTTTGGTGGTAGTCATTAGTAGAACTCTTAAAGCAATAAAGGCAGCAAACCTGCTATCTGATGAATGCGACAATGGTACTGGCGAATCCAGGACATTTTTACCCAGCGCCTGAAACCAAATTTACCCTGCACCAAATTCGCCGGCGTTTTTATTGATCACGAGTATATACGACGACAAAGCAGTACGTTAGAACATGGGAACAATGTCTACTACTTAAGGCACGCATCACCACGTGGCCAATTCATTGCAGCCCGTCAAAATACTTTTTTCACGTTTTTAACAATGTTGGAATTAACCTGCTTGATCCTTTTCAAAAGATTTAGAGGGCCGCAGCAAGGTTATTTTTGCTTAGACACTGTCACCAGACACGCGGCCATCACTGCTCTCATTGCTGCGAAGGCTGCTGATGTTTCGTCGTTCTTTTTACATTCCGGTATCTCTCGCCATGGCGCACCCCGCGTTATTAAGTGATCATGGACGGCAATTTGATGCTGATGTCGTGAAAGAAATGCTGCGGCTTTTTGGATCGGACTACCGAAACTCCACACCGTAACATTCGCAGACCGACGGGCTCACCGAGTGCACCAACCGCACCATGATAACTATGTTGTCCATGTACGTTTCGTCTGACCATCGCAACAGGATGAAGAGTTACCGTATGTAACGTACGTTTACAACACGTCAAATCATGAACTTACCGTACCGGGTATTCTGTTCCCTATTTGCTATGTGCCAGAACACCATGCGTTTTCCTCGATACCATCTTCCCTTTTCCCTCAACGAGAATGCATCATTTGCCCAGATACTATGCCGTGTTGAAGAGGCCAGTCGTACAGCCCGCTTACGCACTCTGGCCTCTCAAAGCCGCTCGAAAGAGTGCATTGATCTGCCTAATCGTGCATTGACTTATCTAATGTAGACGTCATCTGGCTTTGGATGCCTGTCCGCAAGGAAGAATTGAATAGAAGGTTTTGTCTAAGAAGATGGCCCCTTTGTCGCGTTAAACAAACTGCGTGACGTGAATAACTTCGTCGTTAAAGTTAAGACAGATAACTGCCTTTCCTGCAAGACACAAGCCGTTCATATGGCTCGCCTGAGACGCCGCCTTCGTCGATCTGCCTAAATTTTTCGAGGACGAGAATCGGCTGTCCCCGGAGAATATGCTTTTGCTGAACGTTTCGCTGAAATATATGTAATTGAAAACGGATGTTTATTTACCATCTTTAAATAATTTTTCTGTTCATAAGGCTTTTGTTTTGAGAGCCACCATATACTTTAGTTAAAAAAAAAACTTAAACTTGCTTATTTATGGTAGTGGCGTAAAGCAAAGGGAAAAATAAGAATTTGTCCGAGCTAGTTACATAGTGCTCTACATCCTAAACATTGCTTAAAGAGAACTAGTTGTGTTTGTAAATCTCTTTTCGAAGCTACAGTGCATGCGTTCACCATTGTTCAATAAATTAGAATTTTTTCGTGGCCCGATTTCAGAAATCTATTTTATATATCGTGACTCTTTATTGCGATTAGCAATAGAACGTTAGCTAGGAGCTCGCTTTGAATTATGCAAAGACGCTGCTATAAATATCTGTCACAAAAAACTAGATCCCATAATTAGCGGAATAAGGACGTCTCTGGAAAGCAGACTTATTCAACAAGAATGTGTTTTATTGGTATATGGGAGGAAGCCTGGAATCTGTGGATAAAATTATATACCGAAAAAGAACGCCTGATTGTTGGAAACAATAGACCGAAAAGGCTTTTCAATTGCTTTCCATATTTCACATGGTGTGTGGGGGGGTCTATCTGTTCATGTATTAGTTTGCCAAATAGACATGTCATTTATTAAAGTAACGAACCTGGAGGGGCCGAGGTCACGAATGTCTTCTACTCATTTTTTGAGGAAGGCGTTTCTGGAATTGCAATCATCATTTAAACGATTCAAATTGTAACAACATGACACGAAATGGGGAATGCAGCTAAACTGTCAAAAAATAAAAAGGAGGCATTTGATATGAAGTTGGGAGTACATAAGGCTCATCACTATAAGTGGACATTAAGCGGGGTAGTTTAAATAAGATATTTTCATGGAAACGTCAGTGCAACGTCCGCGCCGTTATTTTAGTAGAGCATTCTTTACGAGACAACGTCTTACGTCTTACGAGTGATAAATGTATAGTGAGGGAAAATAATTCTGCTGAAAACCAACTTGACGTTTGTTGCTTGCACGAAAGGGTATTCATCTTGCTTTTTGGGTATTGTTGTCTCGCGCGTACTTGTTATGGCCTATATATGTTACCTCTGAGCTCTGTGACAAATATATATTCGTTTAAATTGCTCGTATGGATGCGTTCAAGTACTCGACCTGCCCCGCTACATATTTTGAGCATGCGATATGAGCGAACAAGGCTGGGTAAGCATTGTTCTAACAGGTAATTTGCTCAAGGTGATTATTCGGTACCTCAGACGAATTGCTAATGAACTGCGGTGCAAACGACGAATGAAAAAGAATAGAGTAAGCAGCAGCCATGCTGTATAATGTAGCTGATGCAAGCATTTATTTAAACAGAGAAATAACTACACCAGTGTTTCATTTATAACCTCCAATCTAAGAGCCTTCCATAATTTTGTGCTCGAGGTATAGAGTAAAGATAGTGTTTGAAGGGGAGAAAATCGTCATTAAATCAGATAATAAAAAGTTGTTTTATTTAAATGCCAGAACATACACTGTCCTTTATCATTCGATGCAAACGTCAGCAGGCTAGGGTGCTTTGCTTAGCATGGTCTATTATACCCATCGGCCAATCAATCTTACCGAAACATCATATGCCACAACACGCATTCTTTGCGAGCAAAACTCGGCTAGATTTAAACCACTGGAGTGTATATAAAGTAGAGAAGGAGGTCCTAACCATTTGCTGACATCCTCACTAAAAAGAGCAGATCAAGACTGGAAGTTTCGGAAAAGATCGGATAGATCTCCTACACACCATTGCTGGTGAGTGTTCATATGTAAGTATTTTCGCTTCTGAAGGCAACAACAGCCATAATTTCATCTGTGGTTAGCTCGCTCATCCTTGCATGAAATGTTGCCTGAAATATTTTGTGATGTGCTTTCTTTTCGCGTATATAATAAGGATATTTCCTGTAATTAGAGTAAAAACATTATTGATCTGAGAACGAAATAATTCTGTTAGAAGTCATTCTTTGTGACGTACTGAATATAGTGTTCAATCCTGAAGTTCACTCTGTTGCCATTAGCAAAAAATCCACCAAACGATGTCAAAAATCATCTCGGACTGAGACCCACGATAAAGTGAGCATTTATAAAATTGCCTGCCGAATAGTATAATGAAAGAAGAAAGAAATTGCTCTATGTAGAATCAAAATGAGCTCCCGAAGTAGCCTACCACTTTGAGCCCAACGGCCGTCATTGCAGCTTTTGGCGCTCGGTAGTTTATTTTACAGGCACGCCCGATCGTATTGGTAGTTTATATCTCGATATTTTTCATTACATCATTCGTGCCATCCAAGTACTCGGTCGCATTATTGCGCGTCACGACATGGACTCTTTATTACTAACTTTGGGCCTAAACGGTCGCCGGAGAAGCCGACAAAAGTTGCAATGCACTGAGTTAGAGCAGGCAATGAAATAATCATGCAGCGAGCGGCGATAGAAAATACATCGACGGCGCACCTGAAACTGCCGTCTCGCACCCAGTTTTTAGAAGAAGGGCTCCGCTCGAGCTGCAACTTAAGCAAGCGTCAGAGTGAAGCAGGTACTGCCTTCCAGCCGCCGGCAATCGACGACTGTTCCAATAGGAAAGTGGCTAATTTAGCCAGTTTTGCTACATGTACCTTGCAGAGCTGCAAGTAATAAGTGTGATTTAGTAGCTTTCTGCGCAAAGTAAGGACTGCCCATAATTTTCAGTCATAACTTCGCAGCCGGGTCTGTTTGAGTGCCTTTTCAGTACACATTGAAAGAGTTGTGACAAGACGTCATATATAGGGTGATCCACTTCTAGCTATTACACGGCCGCTGCTTTCAAAGCATCATTGCGTCCGACCCGGCCATTTCATAAAGCTAGGCGGCATGCCATGCGAAGCATCACCTCCGCGTCCCACTGTGCATATATCGCTTTGCTTCGATAAGCGCCTAGAAGTTATAGCTAGAAGTGGATCACCCTGTACTTCCTCCTTTCTCCTCAAGAACGTGAATTACATATTGCAATATATACCTTCCTGTAACTGCACGTTGTATTCATACAAAGGAAATTGCTCCTAGAAAATATTTTCCCCAAACTTTCATAAGAAGCCAAAGAGAAAATAACCGTGTTTGCCCCCCCCCCCCCCCCCCCATACTAAACGTAATGTTGAAACGTTCTACTGCCTTCGTATCAGGTATGAAACCTCTATTGCGTCCGAAAGCTATCAAACCTCCTTTTTCGTCAGTAGCAGTTTTCTTGCTACGGATAACATTTTCGGGTAATCCTTTCGGCGACTGTAGCACAAACCCAAAAATATATGCCAATTCTGTGTAACGACTTATCTGGCGCTGAAAGGCTAGAATCACAAGTGAGGAGGTGTAAATATAAATAATATGAGAGTAGTGCTAGCGGTAGCAACAACGCTTTCGCCTGCAATATAGGTAGAGCCATAAAAGTAGGTTTAGGTTTATCTATTTTTCGTCTGATTTCGCCCATATTGTCCAAACTACTGCAGCCGCCACCACTCTAGACAATGGCGTGCTGCCTGCCATTACTGTCGACAGCCTTCCTCCTGTGTGCATTTCGTGTAGTCAGTGTACGGGTGCAAATCCCTCCTCGTCCTGACGGGTCGCTCATGACAGTCAACGGTACGTACAAATTCAAATTCTTTTTATACAAATTCAATTTCTTTGGCTACGGAATACATGCATTCATAGTAGGTTTGTTTTGGCTTAGTTTATAGGGATTATAGTACAAAATCGCCTCAGGTATGAGAGACGCCGTAGTGGAGCGCTCACAAAATTTTTGTTACGTGTGGTTCTTTACCATGCACTGCAATCGCAGCCGCCGCGGCCGGGATTAGATCCCGCATCCCTGGACGCAATAGTAGAGTGCCCTAGCCACTACACCACCACGGCGTGTCGAAAACATAAAAGGGAAAGAACTCTCCGGCAAAAGTCTTACTAAAGTGGCGAAAAATGCGCACTGGATAGGAAGTTTCAAGAGGATAGAAAGGTATTGTTAAATGGAACGCGAGAGCTTTTGCACTTCCATTAAGGTAATGTGATGGACACTTAAACTGCGCCATCATTACTACGGCGCGTACAGCTTTAATGGTTCCTGCTTGCCAATTCTCCTGCTTATTCTAATGTACAAGTGCGGAAATAAGAAAACGGAGCATGTTTTTGTATTAAAATATAAAATCACGCCTTCAGCACTGGAGATAAGAAAACAATGTATGTACAGTCGTGAGCAAAAGTGGTATACAACAGTCAGCCGGTGATGAAGCTCAGAAAAACTGCATCAAAATGCCATCTAGCAATAGCTACAGGGACAGCCTAAGTGGCACATGGATTAGGATAAAATTGGGCACCGCCACAATTGTCTCGATCCCTGATAGATGACGTTGGAATGCAGTTTTCCCGCGCTCACACACTGGCGGAGTGTTGTATACCATTTTTGCTCACGACTGTACAAGTTAAAGAGTACTGGAGCCTAATACGACTGCCAATTTCAATTATACAAAGAGTGAAAACTTTTAAAAGGAAATTGCGTGCTCCGTTTACTTTTGTCCGCACCGGTACGAACAAGGGCTTCAAAAATTGCTAAGTTACTGATTTGACCATGTCTACTTACGACAGGTAGTATCCGCAGCTCGAGACCATGAAATAAAAATAACTAAGAGAATAAGATTGGGATGGAGCGTATTGGGCAAGTGCTTGCAGATTATGACTAGCAGCTTGCAGATATTGCTCAAGAGGAGCGTATACGACATTTGCATGTTACCGTTGCTCACCTAAAGGTTTAAAAGTGGGGCTAACGAAAAGTGTACTGCTTAAGTCGAGGACACACAGAGGACAATTCAACGAAAAATGGCTGGTTTAACGTTAAGAGATAGGAAGCGTGCAGAGCGAGTCAGATAAATAACTCGAGTTAATGATATTCTAAAGCAAACAAAGAAGAAGATATGGAGATGGGCAGGACATATGTAGTGCGAAGAGAAGATAACCGATGGCAGCTTAGAGAAACAAATCCGATTTCAAGGAAAGGAAAGCGTAGCAACGGGGCGGCAGAAAATTAGTTGGGCGGAATAGGTTAAGACGTCCACAGGGGTCAAATGAATGCAGCTAGCAGAGGACTGGGTTAATTGGAGGAATTTGAGAGGGGCATTCTACCTGGAATGGGTATAGTCCGGCTGCTGATGATGATTATGTCTTTTTCGCTTCATTACTGATCACCCGAGATAGGTGGAAGTTCCGCTTATCCAAGCGGAAAGAACGTGCCTACATGGCATAATTTTATAAGGGTATAATGTGTGTGTCTCAAAATGGGAGTATCCTAGAGGGCTCATTCTGTTCCTGTTGTCCCATTCGAAAAGATAGGCCCGAGTTGGTAGCTTCAGCAGAAACGGCCGTGTAATATGAGCGTGTGGCGTTAGGCAAGGCTAAACACAATCATTGCCTGGTTAAGCCAGTCAAAACGTATCTGAGGAATACTGGCGATGTTACGCTCCTAAGGCCGGCTCTAAATGTCATCAGAAACTTTCTTTTTTTCCCGCGTTAAAATGATAGGGTTTTCGCTTAACTAAACAGAGTAGACGTGCGAAAGATTCTGCGCCTACGTGGAAGTCGACGGAAATGTCCACGCCAATGTACACCGCGAGGGATTACAAAGCGAATGAGCATGCGATCTCTTCTACTGCGGCGACAGCTAGAAGGCTGCCCAAAGACACCTCTGAAGACGGTTTCTCACAGGGCTCTGCACAAAGTCCACATAAGATTATTAGCTGGGTTTTATAGTTTTAGTACCGCTTTGGCTCTAAACATTTCTCTCACTGGTGCTAATATTTGAAGCACAATAGCCTTGAAAATATGGTGGTCTGTTCGCCTACTTCAATCAACCTATTATCGTTCAGAATTTTTCAAATGTTGACTGTCAAAACGCATTTTACGGCTTTCAGACCTATATTTGGAGTTTTGGTACCACATTTTAGCGCCGGACTAACTATAATATTACGGTTGTTCCAATCAAGTTTGTTTGCGTAGCAGGTGTTTTTTGCAACATTGCTTAATCTCAATTTCGTTATAGGGCAAAGTTCAATATCGAACGGTCGTACGTCTTTAATGCGCATTTAATGCGTTATATGCGCATTAAAGACGTAATGTGTACGTACGTAAAGACGAACACTTGATAAATGAATATCATAGTGCGTTTAGGGAGTGAAGTTCCCGAACACGAAAACTTTCATTGCGATGCTTCAGATAGTGGCAGCAAGAAAAAAAAAGAGAGTGATCGGTTGCAGAGAGAAGTACGAGGTTCCACATTCACTTTCCACGAAGAATTATTGGCTTCAAACCTGCACAGCTCCAACCACACTACGCCCCCGAAATCGGATAAGGATTTAGGCAAGATGGGTGGTTTGGATCAACCTTGTTAAGTAGTGCTTTTTGAATAAAACCAGGCGTATTCTGTCAGGCATTAATTGCGAGATTGTTGCAAGCCCATGCGGCCCTATTACAAGGCTTAGAAAAAGTTTTGCTTCAAGATTTTTGGCAAAATCGCGCTCTCTGAAACATATGATACTCATACCAGATGTATCTGATAGGATCCGCCTAAATATTACAAAATATATATCAGTCAGCTGCACCTGCCTCAAAGGAACGTAATATTTGCCTCAAATACGTGTACGAACTAGAGGGACTCAAGGAAGATAGCCAGCAACCTTTGCCAGTGCAAATACACAGTTTGAAATAGTAACTAAGAATAGGATATTGTGGACCTGAAAAAGGAACCATCAAATGATTGAAAACACTAAAATTCGCAGCTTCGTATCTTTCTAAGGCATTTATCTAACGCAAAAAATAGTACCAAATCTGGGACATAGTATTTTACTATTATGTATTTAATGGTGAATTTATTTACGCGAGTAAAATTCACCCATACTATGTGTAACGTTAATGCTTGAACTGAAAAATGTTTTACTCATTGTTAGGCTGAACTTTTGCCTGCTGGTTTCAAAAAATGACTTTGGCACTGGTCGCTCGTATGACCAGAATCACACAATTATTTCTCGGGGCGTTATGCCAAACAGTGCTGCAGGTTGGACTCAAATAATTTTGAAATTATTCGAGCCGGATGTTCTAAATGTCGCAAAAGAGCGTACTCATCTGCGTGTACTATAGAGGGATATTAAAGCTGTGATTTGTACTATGATTCTTCTTCTGCTAATATATTTGCAGTTGTATGGCTATTATACTAGATATTTTATTCATGGTAAATATTAGGCTTAACTACAATAACGAGAAAATATTCTTTCAGGCATTGACGTCAATTTAATATTCAGTTATTTGAATTCTTATGTGAGGAATCCTCTACGCGTTACTTGATGAAAGCTTGATGATGAGCTGATGAAAGCGCCAGCATTGTTGAGTATCTTGAAATGATTCGGTACAACGTGGTTTCGACACTTCAGTGCAGACAAGGCAAAAGATAACGAGAGCTCTCTTTGCAGGACGCTGCTTCTTTCGAGGCGCTGAACTGAATGAATCAACGAGCTGTTCGAAGGAAAGCCCATGTGAAAAATGGACGTGTCAAGCGAATGAAGGCACATTAACAATCCATGGGTAAGTTCTTTGAGTAGGTTAGCTGGCTGATGACAGAAATAGCGACACAAAATTGTAGTGAAGCCGAGAAATTGATTAAAGAAGTGTCAAGCTGGCCATTCCTTTTTCTTTTTTGTTTTGCTTTGTATACGAAGTAGGCTAATATGCAATAATAGCCAAACCACGACATTTTGATCCTTACAACCCCTAATATTAAGAAGTAGAGTGCAATAAATTGGATTTTGTATGGCATTGTGACCTACGTTTACAGTGGAACCTAACTCTCTGCTGCTGAGATTGAGTCCTGCAAACAGAGAACCGATATGCGAAATGTGTTAAATATGTAAATGTTTTCAGGCCGCTTGTGCGAAATTTATGAAGAGTAATGCACAACAGATTTAGCGTTATGTACCATTGTAATAGAGTTTTCACTACTGGAAGTTTTTGTCCTTTTCGCAGGCTAATATCAGTAATTTTAACGTTCGGCGTTCCTAATACAGTAATACTTCGAAATAAATTACAAAAGTTAAGGGCAACGAAACAATATAATGTTCTGTCAATGTTTGTAGCGACGATGTAGGTTTTATCATTTATGCCAAATTATGAATATTTGAAGGTTATTAGGATTTTTTTATTTACTTAATTAGCTTAAATATAAAACAGCTGATGCCAAACGTGAGTGCGAGCATTTTCTGGAAAATGTTCTCCCTACACTATTATAATCGTTCAAAGCCTTAGTTGAGAAACCGGTATGTATAGAAAACAGAGCAGTAGTTTATATCCGGCGTAAACATAAGAGAGTCGATAGTAATCAGAATGAGGTTAGCGATAATGACGATAGTAGCAGTGATAATGACGCTTACATCAATATAAACAGAGACATTGGTTGTAGTCGATGACAACTATGGGTCATGTCCTGGATGCTAATGAGGGTAACAAATACGATGTTCAGCAACACGAAACGTGACCAAGCCTAACACGGCCTATGCTTCAAGGTTTAGAGCAGATAAGTTACAGGAATATGTTTTTGCTCTTGGCACAGGTCTAATTATCCTTTTTTTTTTGTTTTAAACCTATGCACTCAACTTTATAGGTGGGATGATAGGTATGAAGCGTTATGACTAATTTCACATTTTATTAAATATGATGTTGGTAACTTTATCCCTAACAGAAGGTAATGTGTTTTACTCAACGATATTTTTAACATAAATAAAATATTGTGAAATATAACTAGCAGTAGGAGGTATTACAAACAAATTCACTGCTACCTGAAACATGTTTCTGTGGGTATGTGCTTCATAGTCTAAAAGTGTTTCTATTGTAGGATGCGATTTCTACGTTCGTTCATGAATTGCTAGAGTTTTACCGTTAAATGTATAGAACAAAATACCTAAACTTTTGACCTACCTTCACTTGCTGCTTGAAACCACTTCATATTATTTTTTCCAGGTGTTCCAGACGCCAGTACAGAGGTTGCACGCTCCTAAAGGGGAGGGGAGTATGGCCGAGATGCTGTAAACAAAATGTCTGCTAAGATGTATGATGGACCTAGCATGTCACATTGTAATTCTAATAAAATTTGTCTGTAACTTATGCTACATTACACAGGTGGTTCTTTGCCTACTTGTCCTGAAATTGTCCATACAAGTTGAGGATGCTAGTAGAGCCGCGTTCATAGTATTTATCGAAGTAACAGCAAAGGTGTGTACATATATTGGCTCTAGCAGAGTCTGTTTTACACAGACTGTATTTCAGTCTGTCGAGCCGCAAACGTGGCTACTCATGACAATACTGTTGATGGTTGTTGTGGTTGGGGAGTTGACAGGTGATGGTGTGCAAGAATGGAGAATGATGATGTTACATCTAAACATTTGAATTGAGCTGCTGCTTTCGTTCTCAGATTTTAGGCTGGTTAGGGCATTGCTATAACGGTTCAGTTTATATAAGTTTGGTTTAATAACGAGTGTGCTGTGATTTTTTTTTTGAAATTCTACTTAGATTTTGGCATGATCCGACGACACGTAGGACATATTATGCGGTGACATGAAATGTCACTCAATATGTTTGTAGCTACGATGTTGGTTTCATCATTTCTACTAAATTATGAATATTTAAATGTAGTTAGAATTCTTTTTATCTACCTAATTAGCCTAAAATTAAAAAAGCTGATGCTAAAGGTAAGTGCGAGCTTTTTGTGGCAAATGCTCTATGTACACTGTTATAATCGTTTAAAGCCTTAGTTGAGAAACAGGTATATATATATATATATATATATATATATATATATTCATCCAAATACTCTTGATTGGTGCCTGAAAATCCATGGAAGCAAATTAACTTCCAGAGGGCATACAGCCATACATTCTCCTACTGCCCTTACTGACTTTCAAAATATGAGATATCCGCGTAAAATCCAAAATAGAACAGATCACTTTTTATACAAAGGCAGCCCTAGTTATATTGCGCTCGGTGGCGTTTTGCCAAACTATATCGCGTAGGAGTACTCGAGCAGACGACGCTCTGACGCACCATTCCTTTCTCTCAACGTTAGAATGCCCTGAGCAGTGTCACCTTGGCACGAATAGCGGAAATATTTTCAAAAGGATAACGAGTGCAGTTAAAGCCGGAGATTCGTGTCGCTTCTGCAGAACATTTTATTAATACTCTTCACTGAAAACATATGTTCGAATCCCGTAAGTGCCATTTTTCTCTCAAATTTCTTTACAATTTACAACATAAAATAATTTACTAACGACTTTCCAGGGGTGTGTTCCCGTTTAGGCTGCATTAAGTGATGCTTCCGGTTGTTAATAACTGAAAAACCAGACGTGAACGGTCCATGAGCTGACGGTACGACAACGGTTACACTACGCAATAACCTTCACCATAATCATTTACTGCCTTCAGTGAGTTACCCTTTACCTTTTGGGGTACGTTCAGAGATGCATTTCATTACCAATCGCCGTTTAACTCACTGAGAGCGTCGTCTGCTCTAGTGCTTCGACGGGATATGGTTTGGCAATACGCCGCCTGGTGCCTGGCAGCCGAAAACCCCAGAAGCTTCATCTTCGTTTAGGCGGCCGTCTTTTCGTCTTCTTGTTTGTAATATATATACATATTTGGAGCATGCTGCGCAAACATTCTCCTCTTCACCTGTACACGCCCTCATACATGGTGGTTTTAAGATGATGGTCATAGTTTCAGAAGTGTCCTGGAATAAAGATTTTCTTCCAGGGTAGGCCCACTAGTGAGGCTGTTACCCTTCTTATCCAGGGCCTATCGCTTTGAACCCAACTACCGGTCTGCCTAGGGCACTGTTTCTACCTTACTTCGTGCTCACAGGTTTCAGGTATCAAAGAGGGCGACGAAACCCACTCATCGTCATCATATTCACTTGCAGCAACGGCTGCCGTGACACACGCTCATCGCGCACTGTTTTCAGAAACACATGGTCCGCACATCAAACACACGCTCTCCGTCGCGTCACATCGCGCTGCCCCTTGAAATGTGCTTGCTTATGTTGCATGGAACGGAGCAAGTCGGGCTTCATTAGCGACATTTTCTTGTGAGAATGGAATAATTTGGACATTGCAAAAAAAAAGGCTGCAAATCTTGAAACCTTTCAGGCGCGACAATTTTTCAATGAAGGTAGCAATATTTATTGCTTGGTAAGTGTAATTTCTGCTGGCACAGTGAATACAAAAACCGTAGTTTGCTGTAGCTTGCCGTGATTGGTGCGGCTCCAGCGCAAGCTGCTTTGATATATTTTACACCGATGCTGTTGCCCTGTAGTTTGATATTATAAACTTCGCTGCGAGTAGCTGGATCCGCTTCAGAATGACAATAACATGAGCTCCATACTAGTGTTACGCATTTCATGCCAAGGCGAAAAAAGTGGGATAATCCTGAAGCCCTTCGATGAAGAGGACACATTGGAAGTTTTGTTCGCTAAGAACATATATTTTAGCCTTTTTTGACTACCGCATGAATGGCAGGATTCATGGTAGGATACGTCAAGGCGAATTATTAGAGATTGTTCTTTTAATACCATGACCATTGATAAAATGAGGAAAGGAAGATGATTCCATTATTGTAACAAAAAGGTAAATAAATTGCGTAAAATTTGTAGAGGTTCAACTATCCCTGATCCTCTACAGCTGAGATAAGGAACAATGAACGTCCCAGCAGTCAACCTTCTGGTGGTGCCATTAAGGCTATAATTTTTTTCATGCCTTCCATTTAAAAAACTAGATGGTCTCATAATGCCTCAGAAGAGAACAGCGAAAGTCTAGTCATCGAAAGCATAGTTCCGTAGCCATGCTGAGCTATACCTTGTCATTGTAGTCATTACCACTCACCGCTCAACGTTTTTACTCATTTTGTAATCATTTGCTGTCTTTTCAAGTCATCGTTTGGCATATTGGTCATTTTGCCGCCATTTGCAGTAATAGTGAGCCATGTCGAGTCCATTTAGTCATTACCACTCATTCCTATGCCATTTGCTTATTTCTAATCAGTTGCGGTAATTACAGTTAGTATATTTAAATATTGGTCACTATAAGTCATTTTAGGCATTATTATTAATTATTAACAATGCTTAAGCATTAAGTGGGTAAGTGTTCAAGGTCGTGTCACCAGAGGTTGCTCGGTATGCTGATACCGATAAGGAATAATGTACCTCGAAGCAAATCCGCACTTCCACACCTGCATTTTGTAAGCCTAAAGACTTCCTTAGTTCATTAGTGGCATGAGCTGATGGTGTTCGGAGAAATGAGTGAAAGCGAATTGCCTGAGCCGATGCCTGCAACTTACGGCTAAATATGGTTGGCAAATATCAGAATAAACATAGTAGACGAGGTATCATTTTATAGCCGGATAGTATGCAGTAAAAACTAGCGACAGGAACTATCAGAGCAAGTAGTATAAATAATGACAGTTAGACACTAAAATAATAGTGATGCTGCTTCAGACAGACGGTAGGATGTTGAAAGTGTCCGTTCACGATCGTGCCGAGTGACTGGCCGGTCTACGTATGCACCGGTTGTCTTGAAAGTGGTGGCCCTTTACCGTAAAGATCGCCAGTACAAGTACAGGACCTGCGCCGGCTTCTGGCTTCAGCCTTTCTCCAACTATTGAAAAGCAAGTCCACAGGACCTCATGGGTGCTTCAGTTTCCGGGGGCCGCTAATCACACCTTAGGAAGCACTGAAACAACGGGCATTAGCCTCTTTTAACCCTCTCCCAAGCACCTCCTCTATTATATTGACTATTATTTTTGCGTCTTTCACAAAAACGTGGCGCGCCAGTTTTTTACACAAGAACAGCCTGAAAGACGCCATTAAGTTCCCATTCAAAGACGAAGTGGAGGGCAGACCACCTATTGTGGACCTCTTCGCAATGACTAGAAAGCCAAACGGTGTAATTTAAGGTGTGCAGAAATAATACGCACGCCACTAACTATCTACATTTGATTTGGGGGCCTGCTGCCACCCATTAAAGGGCACTTCTCGCACTTTTATGTACTGCGCCACAAAACATAATCACAGACGCCAATATTCGCCACTGCGAACGCCGCATGGGTATGGAAACATCTCGATAGATATGGTTACACAAATAACTTCATAACATCAACAGAAGGACAACTGTAACGACTTCAACAACCGGACGCCCATCTTCACTCCAAGTAACGTGCTACTATTCCGTATGTTCCGAAAACAATTGAATGTCCCGCCCGTGTTTAGGAGAACATGACATACAAGTAGTCTATGTCCCTGCCTGGAAACAGGGGCAATAGTTAAAGAATGTGAAAGACGAGTTGCCAAAATATAGAAGTTGTCTATTTCATTCCTTGCTCAGATTGCGATGGCGTCTACATAGGCAATCAGAAAGTGTTAAAGAGCGCTTAAAACAACATGCTCGTGATGTGCAGAATGAAAATAGTGGCTATAGCAACTTGGCAGACTACGCAGTTACGCAGAAACACGATATTTATTGAGACAAGGAAATATTCTCAAAATTAAAAAAAGTTAACATCATGGCTTCATCTCCAAACTCGTAATTGAGACAATGTCACACGCTTATTCGCAGCAAGGGTAGCTTTATTCTGATTCACCTGTCATACCACTGGCTATTACTTTAGCTTTTACTGATGAAATTTTCTGTTGTGATTTCACTGTAAGCAAGACTCCTGTTGTTGGCACTTAAAGGTCATACTTAAATTTCATTTTTCTGATGGGTGTCCCTCTTCATTGACGCAATGTCACTTAATAGGAACAGGGAAAGGTAAAGTAATTTTAGTGATAGGGATGATGATATAGATGATAGTTAGTAACAGAGATAGCAATGATAATGACACGAAAATGGGATATTTACGCCATTTTTTTAGCTGGATAATGCCGAGGGTTCGAGTCCGATAAGATCGAAGATTTGAATCCCCTGATGTCACAGGTCAAAGTCCAATAAGGTCCTTTGTTATCAAATCTGGTATGGAAAATTATAAATGCAGCTAATACAAAAATGAAAGATGAAAACGATAGAAAAGAGAAAGAAAGAAATGGAAAGAGAACACAGAAAGAAGAAATGAAGCACACAAAAAAGGGGAGAGAGATAAAAAATAGACAGAGCTAAACCCAAACCATGCTAGACCTAAGTTACCAAACTGAAAGCGATTGCCCGTTCGCTCGACCCGCCTTGTGTGCTGCAGCCTCTCGGCGAGTTAGGTCCACTCGCAACCGCTGAGACGCAGACAGTCCACCAAAGATCTCGCCTGGATAATTTACGACGCCTTCTGCCCTTAAAATATCCAGAGCTGTCGCGATCCATTGGCATCCGCTAAGAACACTTACCAGGGACTTAAACCGACACTTAAAGGTCCGTGGTTTGTTCCTGAGTTAAGGCACGAACAGATAATGCTGAGAGAGACTGGCATGTGTGACTTATTAAACCATCTAAACAAGACCATGCTCAAGCACCCGCCATGGTGGTGCAGTGGTTACGGCGCTCGACTACTTTGTCTAAAGACGCGGGATAGAATCGTTGCACGGTGGCCGCTTTTCGATAAAGTCGAAAAGCAGGCCGCCCGTGTGCTGTGCGTTGTCAGCGCACCTTAAAGAAGCCGACATGGTCGAAATTTTGGAAGCCCTGCACTACGGCGGCTTTTATTGCCCGAGTCGACTTGGGGTGTTAAACCAGATAAGCCAAACCAAACCATTCCTAATCGCGCGAGCTCGGGCCGACGCAGCGCTTCTTCGTCATTTTCAAAAGCAGCATAGGCTATCAAGCAGAGCGACCGCTACAGCTCCAGTGTAGATGCGATTCAGTGACGTCATGGCTTTCGCATGCCTAGGGGGAGGCGTGCACGCGGTTATCTTGGACTCGGTGGCAGCGACTTGGTGACGGCAGCTGACGGGGTGTCTCCTCAGTTCAAGGATTAACGCGCGCGCAGGGCAGAGACGCTACGGAGGATAGTAGGAAACGTTCCGCTTTTAAAAGGCGTTCACCATATCAGCTCTTCACAGACATTGAAGACAAACCTGCAATTTTTTCTTTAATGTAATGTATTTTAGTTATTAGGCGTATAATCCTACGCAATATGCATAGAGAAGGTGTCGCATACAAGAAGGCATAGGGCACAACTGAACAAATAAACTGCCGGAATATTTTTATCATAAGTTTTAGGATGCATTTTGAAGGGTGAAAAACTAAAGCTGCACTTTTTTGTCCAGAATGAAAAAACGTATTAGTTCAAAGAAGCAAATCATTGTCGTCAGCGAAAATGACAAAAAATAAGGAAAAAGACACACATTGATATATTTCTAATGCCTACAATTGCTAGCATTCGTTTGAAACATTCAAGCGACATTCTTCAACATCGCACTATTAATCTCATTTAACTGTTTTGTGACTGTTATTTCCCTTTTCGAAGATGAGTACTGATGCGGTGCCTGGTACCACAAGTAAGAAAATCAGAGCACGGGACAATTGTTTTGTATTTTCACACTGAAGTCAAGAAATGTTTTTGTCGTGAACAGAATCTTATTCGCTATTTTAAATTATCAATGCGCGACCTGCATTTGCGAAGCGCGTCATCGACCGAGGTCCTTGATCAAAACAAATACTTTCTTTTCAGGTAGAACACAACATCTCTAGACAATGCGGATTCTGAAGTGCTTGGCTGCCATGATAATGGTAATATTCCCTGCTGCATTGAGTGCAGATACAAACGACTTCGAGTATGATTTTGGTGAGTTTCTCATAAGTGCCGGTGACCACAAAGTGTTCTAACCATAACGTTTATTTTCAAAATAGTTTCAAAATCCTGCGCTTGCTGCATAGGAGCGCGACAGGGGAGTGAGGAGTGCAATTAGAAAGTTCATAGCTCTCCTATCAACTTGCTCTCACTATCTTTCTAACATCACATAACTTCCTCTGCAGTGCCTCGGGGATGCCATCTAACCATCGCGTTCGCTGCCTACCCCTTCTCCGGTGACCCTCAACCTTTCCCAACACCAAATCTTTCTCCAGCGACTCCTCTCTGTTCATCAGATGACCAAAGTAGCTGAGCTTTAACTTTAGATTTTGACCCTTCAATGAGCAGTCAGGGTTTATGGTCGACAATATCGACTGATTTGATCTTCTGGCTTTGCAAGGAACTCTCAAGAGTCTCCGGCAGCACCACAATTCAAACGCGTCAATCCTTCGGCGGTCAGCCTTCTTCACAGTCCAACTCTCGCATCCATACATCACAACTGGAAAGACCATAGCAATA